>NDXB01013275.1:0-10742 GCA_002631895.1 Agapornis roseicollis | reverse complement strand
CGGTATAGCCCTTATAAATGGGGGGGGGGGGGGGGTATTGGGATGGGAGAACATCAATGGTAATTTAATGTTAGAGTGTGGCACTGATTTTGCATCACTGCACCTCTGATGAAGTTGAGAGTTACACCCATGATGAATTTGCCACCTCATGATTTGCAGAAAAATATGATCCTAGTTCAAATGATTATTGTGAACAGGAGACAATGAATGAGGGGTTAAAAAAAGTCTTTTTAATAATAATGTGTAGTAGCTTGCTTTTCTCTTATTTTCTGTACTCCCATGTTCAGGTTTCTTTCTGTTCTTTGTTTCTCTTTCTGTCCTGCACACGTGCTGCTGGAAGACTTGGTGTGCAGTTCTGAATGTGGCGCTGTCATTCTGCACTGCTCAGATGAGACAACACTGCTTGGTTATTGAAGAGATATTCTGATTTGATAAATATGTAATGCTTAGTTTGTAGACTTAATGAACAGGAACATGTGATTGTAATTCAAACATGCACAGAACTGTGGGCTGGCTAGGGTGTTTTGAGTGGTGTTTGGTGGGGTTTTTTCTCATTCTAATGCTCGAAAAAGCTTGTTTTAAATGAATAGTTTATTTAATTAGTAAAATGCTACAGGGGTGTGATCCTTTTAATACCTGTTCTTATGATTTTTAAAATTATGATATGAAATAGCAAACCACACCCTCTTCTCCTTTCAGAGGGGTGAGGCTTTAAAAATGCAAATACCAAGAGGAAGCAAATTGACTAAGACTAGATAGCTTGAAAAGCCACTGATGGAGACTTTAATTACCAGATGAAAGTAGCTTTGAAGTAGAAAAGCATCTTTGTTTTGAATATGATTGACCTTCTCTTGACTGGTAGAATATATGTATATGACAATCATTTGCTTAGTATCTACATAGGAGCTTTTGAAATAAATGCAGCTGGGGCAAATTTTACCAAGAAGTTTTTGTATTCAAAGTCTGTGCAAGTCTTTCTGCATCACTTCCTAGAGGCCTCAGAGGTTGTGTGTTTTAAAGTTTATATTGATCTGCCGTGACCTTCTGTGCAATTCTCACCAAATAATATTTTTGAAGTAATTCCTGTTTGAACTAGCCTATATCTTTGAGGGGACCGGCAAAAACAAAAGCAGACAAATAAATCAGTCTTACTTTTAAAGAACTGGCTGCAGTAGGATTTGCAGGGTGACATACCTCCTAGCCTTGCGGAGAGTCAGTCCTGTGATTATTGCAAAAAATGAAGGGGAGAAGGGGAGGAAAAAACCAAGGTAATTCACAATTTAATTTGTTTTTAAGCTCCAGCTGGTGGCCTTGTTGTATATTTTTCTGTTAGGTGAGAAACAATATTAATAAATCACACTAGAAAACTGTAATAAATCTTGAGTTGTTGCATTAACACAGAATATAATCAAGCAACTTGTAAAGAATCTGGCCAGGCTGAACAGCCTCCTGCAGTGAATTTTCATTTAATTGAATTACAAATTTATTTCCCAATCCTTTAATCATTCTCATGAACTCTTTTCAAATTATTTTTGAATTATGGATGTCAGAACATGACCAGTGTCAGTAGGGAGGTCGCGTGTTCTCCATGGCTGCCCTACGGCTACTACAGCGCTGTGTTAAAAAGAAAGACCACGTCCTAATTGTGACTTACGTTCTTCTCAGCTATGTGACCTTAAATTCCTTGATATTAAAGTTCAAATGTTCACGTTTGTCTTGTTCACTTTTGAACAGTCCCAAGTCACCTGTTGTTATAATACCCCTTTCCTTGTGATGTTACTTTTATTTTTTTTTCCTAGCCCTTTCCCATATCCTAAGATTTCCTGAACATTAAAATTAAGGGGAGAGCGATCCTTGTCATCCTTTCTTAAAGTGTTGTATGCTGCTGTCTACCCACCATTTCTGTGCTGTGATTGGAGTGTTGGCATTATGTGCAGGGGTGCACATTAGAAATGTGGTGTTTAGGTTTTTAGATGTTGTGATTGTTCTCCTGTGTCCAGCTGCTAATAAACCAATACCACTTTAGGCAAGGAAAACTCCTTAAGACTATTGAGCTGAGGACAATACAGGCTTTGCTTGCTGTTCTTTTGCCTTCCCTAGGATATGTCTATACTGTTACCAATTTATTTCCTTCCTTTTGGAAAGCTCAATCTGTATTAAAAAATCATTAATTAGGGTCTAACTAGGAGCCTTTATTTGTTACTAGATGTTCCCAGGTGCTGCTTTCGTGAATAGGGATGGATGAAAGCACCTGGTTTAAGTTTTTACCAAGAGAAATTTTGCAAAGGACATGTTCCTGAACTGGTGGAGAGTGGGTGCATACGTTGGACTGTTGGGGAGGGATGGACATGTAATCTTGAATGAAACATTAGTGTGGAGAAGCTAAGCAATGGGGACTGAGGTGGCTTTCTGGCCTCAATAAATGCGTGCCATCTATACCATCTGGCCAAACACATTGTCACCTTTCAACCTAGGGCTGGTTTATAAAGTGGATTAGCTAATCTGCGTAAAACTGCAATATAAGCACTCCTTTGGAATTGAAGTGACCTTCACTGAGAATCAAAGTGACTGTAATTCGTTTTATGATAATTTATGTTCATGTTTAGAGGTAGAGGCCACAGTTCACTTTGGATGAACACAGAAGGTTCAGTAGGTTTTAATACACCTTGTATTTGATTTTATGAATTTGAGGTAACTTTATTTCCTTGTAAAGAATCTCTGGTGATCATTTAAAACAATAAAGTGGATTCATAGCTCTGGATGGGTTCTATGATAAATGGTCTGTAGTTTATCAAAAGCATGGGTGTTGCTATGCATCTTTCGTGGGTTACCCTGTATTTTTCAGTATGGTACAGGCTGTTATCAGGGTGTGACAGGGCAGCCTGTGCTGTCTGATCCCTCTGAATGTTGGTCTTGGATTTTGGTTTTGATCATGGTCTTGGTTATGCTACAGCCCATGGCAAAATAGCTCTCAGACATAAACATCAGAGATACAGACTGTACACACCCCAAGTATTATCTGTGGCTTGCATCTTTCTGCTGTAGATTTGAAGTTTATTCTTTTTAATGTATTCATTAAAAAAGCTTATACAGTGGCTTCAGTAGCAAGGATTGAGTTCAATGGCCTGGGGTCATTTGTGAATAACCATTTCTAGCGGCAGAGCAGATCTGAGCATGCAGCAGGTTTGCTATTGCATGGGCATGTTTTCTGGGATGCCTCTTTGCTTCATGAGATTTACAGCTGAGTGTGCTTTTTTTGGCAGATAAAATTTTTGATGATGAAGACTCCGTGGATGGGAACAGACCTTCCTCAGCTAGCTCCTCTACATCTTCAAAGGCCCCTGCAAACTCCCGTAGAGTTGGGATGGGGACTACCCGCAGACTTGGGTCTGCAGCTCTGGGCTCCAAGTCCTCAAGTAAGATGATAGCATATATAAATTGACCTATGTATGAAGTATTTATACTGTTCATGCTTGAGCTTATGCAGGGTCTTCCAGACTGGCCCCCAAGATCTAGTAACAAATTTTTCCCTGTGAAGTCATCGTGTATGTTGTCTGCATGCCATGGTTGAACTTTGGTAGGATGAATCTCCAAGCAGTCTCCATATCCCTGTAATGTGCTTTGCATTCCTGTAAAGTTGGACCTGTGCAGTTAGGCACTGAGGGCTATGAGTAAATCATGTTGATGTTGCCATGTGTAGATTTTTGCCTTTGTAGCTGCAGCTCTTCAGCTGAACTGAGGCTGTTTATAGTTGCATGCTAAACTTCAGCCCATGCAATCTAAAACTAGTGCACTGGCTTTCTTCTGAGATCTTTGGGCATTGCTCATAATGAAGGTGCAGAAAGAAAACTGAGTGGTAATTCTGAATGTGAGCAATAATTCCATACGTATTTATAATTCTACATGTGACCTAGAGAAATCGGGAAAGTTCTCTGTATCGGGTGGTCTCCAGTCTGATTAATATTCCAGAGACTGTTTATCTTCCTTGTCATTTGTCTGTTTGTACACCTGTCAGATTTGCACCTTCATCTATTATAGATAAGATTAAATCCTTTAAAATAAAATCTCCTGTATAATTAAAGTAAATATTCCCTTTTATCTTTCATGCTATGTCCCCTGTTGGCTGACTACTGTAATGACTTCCCTAATGTGCCCTCTGTGCCTAGGACTTGAAGGATGCTGTGATTGTTTAGTCTGTGCCTGGCATTGAATTTCCCTGTCTCTGCTTTCATTACATCTGCAGCACTCTGAGGCCTGCATGGATAGTGAACTTTCTCATTAATAAGTGCCTTGATAGCTGGTGGTTTCTTAATTGATTCTACTGTTAAAAAGATAGAAAAGGCTTTTTCATTTATATGTCAGCAGCCAAAGAGGGAGCAGGTGCTGTGGATGAAGAAGACTTTATTAAGGCTTTTGAAGATGTCCCAACGGTTCAGGTAAGTAGAATTATATATTAAAACACACAGTACTAAAAAGCTGAAGATATATACAGGTCTTAATCATTGACAAATTGTGCTTCATTGTGATGCTGACAAATCTTATTTAATTTAAGGGGAAGGCAAGTTAAAAGTTGCAGGGAGGTAAGCTTTAAATGGTGCGAATAGTTTGTGTGAAACCCGCAGAAGTGGGAATGGAAGTGGGAAGGTTGTGATCAGAGGTATCACAGGAGTACAAACGGGGCTGGAACTGGATGTGTGTGCTGCACAGTGCAGTCCGGTCAAACAAAAACTTAACTCAACAGAAACCTGTCTACGTTTCATGTGTGCCATCTGGGAACTGAAGGCAATAAAGGTGACCTGTGTCTCCAGGATTGCTGTTGTTGTGAGTGTGACAACTGAAAGCAATAGATTTAGCAGAGCCATGTCACATATCCCCTCTCTTTCAGCAGAACTTTATTTATGGGGGACAGCTGAACAGCACATGTATCCACTCATGATCTTCTGTAAGTCTTTACTAACACAGCCACTAGTAGCTGCAGGAATGCTGTTTAAAATTGTGGAAATATGCTGAAATAATAAAATATGATCCTTTAATCATCTTGTCATTTAGTAATTTTTGATTGCAAGGTTAGCACATGACACTTAAGCAGGGAGGAGCAAAAGACGTAAGAATGTAGTTGTGAAATGATCTGGTTTTTTGAAGTAAATCTTGCATTATGGTGCTACTCTGTATTTAAATTTGCAGATTTATTCCAGCCGGGATCTCGAGGAATCCATAAACAAAATAAGAGAGATACTATCAGATGATAAGCATGACTGGGAACAGAGAGTTTCTGCAGTAAGTAGTGAGCTTTATATGTGAACTCTTAATCTGCACTGAGCTTAATCCCATGAAAAGCATACTGGGAAAACCTGAGTATGTCTGGAATATAGTTTAAGTGGTGAGCATCTGTTAATGTTACCCCACACTTGGGGAAAATGTTTGCTTATGAGACTGGATTAAAGCCTTATATATGTGAAGGAAAATGCTATTTTGGTATATGAGAATCTGTTGAGATAGGATCAGGTTGAACTGGAAGTCAGACAGCAAATCCAAATGTAGAACTAGAAATTTGCTAGCAGATGCAGAAATAAGAGTGTCAGAAGTTATATTCAGGCTATCTTTAAACTTCCTGATGAGGCAGAAAATCACTTTACTTATAGAGAGGTAATTTATAATCTTGCAAAAGAAGGTGTAAAATAATTCAGAAAGAATTTGCGCACTTAAGTTTTGAATAAATAAGTATGACTGTGGGAAATCAGATGTGTTATAGCATGCCAAGTCTGTGTTTTATTTACTGAGGTGAGCTCTGTTGTCATGATATAAATAGATGCGTGATTTTGTCTGCACCAAAAACTTTCATCACTGGTGTAACAACTTTGACATGTCTGTCAAATTCTGTATTAACTGATCTGAGTGGCAAATGATACTGATTCAGCTTACTTCAAGTTGTTTTGTTTTGGGGTTTTTTTTGTTTGCTGTTCTGTGTAACAGTGAGCTTAAGTGAAGGCACTGTACAGATACATCAGTGTACATGAGGGCCTGTGAAGGTGTCCAGAAGAATGTGCATAGGATGATATGGTGGTCCTGTAATATTAATAGAAAATTTCCCGTTTTGATGGGGTCAGGGTTTCACTTCTAGTACAACCAGATAATAAATTTAATGAAGTCAGTGAACATCTCCTAGATATGTCAGTATTACTCGAATCTGAATACGAACTGTGCCCTTTAAGTCTAGTAATCTTTTTAGTACAATAGTCAACTGTAAGAGGACCTAAGCTGTAGAAGCTGCTGTAAACAGTTGGCTTCTAAGGGGAGTAGAGGAGAACTTTTAAGATATATTTTGGCTTAAAAAGTAATGGTTGGGTTATTAACTATCAGTTTGAGCAGCTACATACAACAATTACAGATTTCTGTAATAGCTAGATGTTTACATTATCATACTTAGTATGTTAACCAATGAGTTGACTATAAGATCTTAAATAATAGAATTGCTTGGACTTTAAAACAGTTGTACAAGGATCCTGAAAACCGAGTATCAGCCCCTGAACATAATTGACCTTGTATTTATTGCTCATTAAAAGTCACTGCTTTCTTTTATGGTACTAACAGTTGAAAAAGATCCGCTCCTTACTTTTGGCTGGAGCTGCAGAATATGATAACTTCTTCCAACACTTAAGACTTTTGGATGGAGCATTTAAATTATCTGCTAAAGACCTGCGGTCTCAAGTAGTACGAGAGGCTTGTATCACGTTGGGGTAAGTTTACTTTCTAAATACACTTAAACTGTGATTTAGAAAAAAGGATCAGGCACTGGTTAAAACACATTTAGGATGTAACTTGGGCTGCTAGTACTACATGGTTATAGGTAGAACATGCTTTTGCTACAGCTGTTTAATACCGCATCCATGTAGGCCACTAACTGTAGTTCTGTCAAACTGAGTTCCTGAGTTTTAAATGATGCTGAGTTGAAACATGCTGAATGAATGAGCAAGCCAGGCATTCATGCACTGAGTAGGGAAGGATTGAACAATAAAGTTGAAAATGCCTGTTTTGTTCTATCTTGGACTGAGCAGCTTAGGTTTGATAGTTTATCCTTTGTGAAATGCTTCAAGAAGAAGGGTGCTGCAGTGTTTTTTACAGCTTTTTTGAAATGTATGTATCTTAAGCAAAATAGGCAGATTCAGAGGAAGCGTAATATAAACTAACAAGTTCAGAAAAATACATTCTTTCAGCGTGATCCCATTTGATAATAAATTTTTAGCTGTGCTAGTTATGTTATTTTATGCTGAACTTACTGTTTCTCAGAGTTCAGATGGGTATAGTACAGACATTTGAAGAGAAAATGAAGAAACTGTGTTTTCAAATGTGGTGTGTTCTCCCCTTTGGAGTTGGAGAGGAGGTGACAGTTAAGAAGACTGAGATGTCAGATGTGCTTATGTCGGATTTCTGTAGAACTCGCTTAATCCTCAGCATGACTTACCAGCATGACTTCATTCTGTTTTTCAGACATTTATCATCAGTTCTGGGAAACAAGTTTGACCATGGGGCAGAAGCCATCATGCCAACAATTTTTAATCTAATTCCAAATAGTGCCAAAGTCATGGCCACTTCTGGTGTTGTAGCAGTTAGATTGATCATTCGAGTAAGTATACATCAAAAAAGAACAGTGTTATTTTCAAATACTGTGGACTTTGAGGAAATATCAATGTTGATGCAATGAAAATTAGATTAAATGCCTAATCTACTTATCTGCTTGTGCCAGGCTTGGCTGTCTCAGATGTCATGCAGCTTTGTGTAGATGATGATAATTAAACCCTGCCATAATAGTAGGAAGAATATTTCTTTGCAGAGTAAGATATCTGCATCCTCCTAAGAGCTGAAAAAACTTTTTTCTTTGAATGGGCTTTAAATCTGCCTTGCAGGACATACTCATCCTCTTAATTATGCTCTAAAACTCTTCACAGACAGCGCATGCTTCCTGAAACTATTAGGTCACAGAAGTGACTTCTGTCTGATGATTCATTGGGGAAGCTGTAGATAGCCTGATAGCTTTCAAGTTGTCACCACTGACAGTTTAGATCCTAATGTGTGACTTCAGCTCCTTGATTCACTGCAGCCTGTCATCATAGAAGAAAATAAAATATTGAAGGTATTTAACAAGTAATCAAGATATCTGCCTGTATCTTAGTGGTTTTTTACTTAGCAGTTCCATTTTTAAGAATTGAACAGAGTATCTGCATGCTTGGTCAGGTCACTGAAAGAGATAGCTTTTTGTTCTGTGGAACTGTTGTGTAAAGTTTTCTCCCTGTTTGTTTTTTGTTCTAGCATACACACATCCCTCGATTAATACCCATCATAACCAGTAATTGTACCTCCAAGTCTGTTGCAGTTAGAAGGTAAGCCTTAAGTTTGAATTTACTTTTGTTTTATCAGTAAATAGGTTCACATGTACTTTCTGGCAACATTCATGTATTTGTGTTTATTCATGAAAAGGGTTGATATGCACACCTGAAGGGTGCATCTCGCTCTCCCCCATGAATTGGAATCATATTCAAAGTCAGCTGTCTTGTATAAGTCTCACTACTGCAGAGAAGTCACTTTTCCACAGAGATTTTTTTTTTAATTTAAACTGAACTTCGTGCTTATGTGTCATTATAGTGTCGTATTATTCTGGCTTTTTTACAGACATGTCCTTGTTCCCTACTACTAGCAGTTACAGTTAAATGTTTTCTTTGAGCAAGTCAGCAGAAGTAGTGTTCTGTGATGGCATCATCTGAATTTGCACTGGATATGTTAATGGTCTCCTCTGCACTTAAAATCTAAGTGTACTTCAGTCCACTCCCTCACTGTGAGACTCTTGCCCAGTCCATGTAGACCAGCTAGTTGTATTCCACTTAGCCAAAAAAAGCTTTGTGATTGCTGAATTTGGTGACAAAACTTGAACAAATAGCAGTGCACTTGTGCTTTTGTTTCCTGAAATGAGGAATGGAGATTAAATATGAAAAGATCCGTCTCCACATGAACCTAAATGTGAAGTTTCTGTGTTAAGTCTTTACAGGGACAAAATATAGAAATCATGAATATTTTGGGCCTGTATCCCATTTAATGAAAAAGGAGTTTTCTGGATTGTGTTCTATGAAGCGCTCTATCCAGAGTTTCTGTATTGAGCTGATTCCAGTTACTATTTCAGACTCTGTATTGATGGCATTTGATGTTTGTTTTCAGGGTCATTACCAAATGCTAATGTCCTAAAAGCCTTCATAACAAAAGACAGCTGTTGTTCAAAGGCAGGTATGGCAGTCAGTGTGTTTCTGTTAACTCTGAGAACTCAGCATTTCTTCTCTTTCTTCTCTCAGGCGCTGTTTTGAATTTTTAGATTTGCTGTTGCAGGAGTGGCAAACACACTCCCTAGAAAGGTAAGCTCTGAAAACAAACACATTAATGATTTCTTGCATATGTCTGGGGGTTAGTTCTGGAAAAAGAATAATCTAGGAGGTGAGATTATATCAGGTAGCTCTTGTAGAGATTTTCTGCCACAAAAAAGCATGTACATACGTACAGACACACTATTTGTACTGGCAGTTCTGGCAGAGTTCAACGTGTCTTATCTCCTAGACCAGCTTTGGAAAACCTGGCTGAGTGATATCTCTGAACTCAACAGATTTTTGTGTGTGGGTTTTTTGTTGGTTTGTTGGTTTTTTTTTCCCTTTTCACCCTAAAGTGAGATGATGAAGTGAAGGCTACAGCATATCTGTTGGGAGGTTCTGAGGCGCCTACAGTACTTCAGACTAATGAACAATTAAAGTAATTGGGGGAAAAGATCCTGGGACACAATTTCGTTAGCCCTAGACTACACAAGACTATTTAAGGGTTAAGAGTGTGTTTTTGCACTCAGGCAATTTCTATGGCTAACTAAAGACTGACCTCTGAAGAATGCTGTTGAATTTTCCTAGTCAGCAGTGTGGGTGAGAGAAAACTGATTTGTAAGACAGAGTAAATAAATAAAGGCGCCAAAGGAAATGGGAAGATGTGATGAACTGCTGTTCTCAACCAAGGCAAAATCAAATTACTCACTTGCTTGTATAGTACATCTTTTTGTACTGCTGGATAATGTTTTCCTTATTTCAGACACATATCAGTGTTAGCTGAAACAATAAAGAAGGGAATTCATGATGCAGACTCTGAAGCCAGGATAGAGGCAAGAAAGTAAGTGGATGCCGTTGTTGGTGTCTCGTCTTCCTCCCCTTCTTTGCCCCTGTTGTGTTGTCAATGTTATTGCATGCTGGAGGTTGAAGTCCAGACAAATTAGATTCTGCTGGCAGCTGATGCCAACTTTGCCTTGGCTTCACTGGGAGTGTGTACTACAAGGAGACTGCGTATTCCAGCAGGAGATGTCATATGAGGTTGATCACATGGGGCTGAGTTATGTATGTAATGATGTTAGACATCTCTTTCCTTTTCAGTGTTGTTTTTTCCCAAAAAGGCACTCAATAGCCTCAACTCAGTACAGATTTGTCTCTGCAACACTGTGGGAGAGCTGTTTGATAAACTTAAGGAAGCAAACAACACCTGCTGGTGTTTTCCTGAATCAGGCCCATGTATGTGTGTTCTCCTTTTGGCATGTTTTTGAAGCAGCTATTGAGCATCCAGTCCCAAACTAGTACTAGTCTAGTAGGTCTGTCGTGGTTTAAACCCATGCAGTTCGTTCACTCACTCAACCCCCCTGGCTTGCCCTCCCCTGCTTCCAGAGAGATGGGGGG
>NDXB01013274.1:77915-107874 GCA_002631895.1 Agapornis roseicollis | reverse complement strand
AGAGCATGAGGCTCACAAAGTCCTTGGTCAGGGCAAACATCGCTCAGCAACAACGAAAAACATTTGCCTTATCAGCCTTGTTCCCGGGTTAAGTCAAAACACCAGCTACTAAAGAGAAGAAAAAATTACTTCAACTGCTGAACCCAGGACAGTATTGTTAAGTTGCTTAGCTTTGCTTTTGATACTTCTATTTGTTTATTTCACCTTAGTATCATATCTGGGCAGATATAGTTCTATCTTTGTCAGCTTTGTCTTCAATACTTATCATTCAAATGGGTGTTTAATATCAAGCTTCAGTGGTTACAGACCTTTCTCATGACTTGGAATTAGGTATTTTACATCATGAATATACAGCTACAAGTACAGTCTTTATAGTTTCCTGGATCATCTTCTAACTTCTACTGAAATATTAAACTATTTAATTAAATGATTATAGGCAAAAAAGTAAACCATCTATGGAAGGTAAACAGCTTATCTAATTATTACACTGAGCCCTAAGTCTGTAGGAAGACTGAGCACTAGTGCTGCAAGTAGAAAACAGCCTTCTTTGTCTCTGTGAGGTCCCTACTCCTACATAGTCAGCACTGGGCATTTGAGTAAATAATGCAAACTTCTTCACTGAATAAAGAAGGAGAAAACTAAAAATCTGTACTAATTATTATGAAGTGAACACTTCACACCCAGTCACAAAAAAACAATGAAAAAGGTTTAAAAGGACTAGTGGAAATGTAATCATTCTGATTACATGCACAGCCTATTCTGAGCAAAATGTTTTTGTCAGATTGTAAGGCTGCATCTTCTTTTATGTGCTGTTTGAAAAAGCAGAGCAGCTTCTGCTTCGGCACAATAATTGCTCTGTCTTATGCATGACCATATCTCTAGACTTGCCTTCCACAACCTTGACAGCCTCTCTACCCACCATCACCCTCATCTGAAAAACATAAATCTCAGTTAGAAATGTCTGTAGGGTAGGCATAAAAGCAATTGCATAGGTATCCAACTTGGTCTGTAATAGCTAGTCTTGCATGTCTGTAGGATTCTGCAGAGCAGATTCATGTAACCTGCAATTTGGCTGGGTTTTGCAGACTGTGCTGCATTCCTTGTTGCCACAGCCAAATTGGTACTGATATTTAAAGTAGGGTTTGCAATATATCTAAGTCAGTTTTATACTAACTGTAGTCACTGACCTCAGAATTGATGTACCCTCATTTAATGCCTACATACCCAGTCAACACTCCATTTGCATTTTCTTCTGTTAGGTTTTTATTTTTTTTCTTCACATGCCAAATAAATTATATATTTTCTCCTATAACCACTATTAGTTCTTCCTATTTGGCTTCCCTATTTCTGCATTTTTCTACTTCATTCTACACAACACAGCTAGTCCGTTACTGCTGCAAAGGTTTCAAGAGTCCTTGTTTCCATTATCACTTTCCAGTACTTAAGAAGATGCTAGACATTACATTTAGAATCCTTACTAGATTATCTTGATCCCTAAAAAACATTTGGAGTCTTTCACTCTTTCTTCCAATCTTTACTCCCGGGACAATAGCTATTGGATTTGGGTGAAAAGTTGGAGAGAAAAATGTACTAAATCCATTTTCAGATAACCGAGGAAAAAAGAAATGAACAGGATCAGTCAAGAGAATAGAAGCATATACAGGTTCCTTGTCCTCTCTAAACAACTAGGAGAGCTGCTACATATGGAAATAAAGAAGTATATTAAGTTATTAAGTTTGTTGCATTCAACTGCTCTTGTACTATCTGTTGTAGGAACCTTCGGAATGGGGTGGGATTGAAAAACAAAGAAGCATAATTTTTCATGACAAATCCATAATAGTATAGCAACCATAATTTCCTGAATAGTGTTGAAAATTTTTACTTCTAAAGGTAATGTTTATTTATTTTTCCAGAATCAGTTCACTGTGACATTCAAAAGCAAACAAACTGCAAAGGGGCAATAAAGCAGGTGGTTATAACATATAACACTGTATTTCAGTTTGTTAGGTGATTTAAGTATTTGCAAGATAAACGTATTTAAGAAAACATGCTGTGAAACTACATTACAGAACCACCATTTTCACCACGACAAAAAAATAATATGGCAAGAATTATAAAGTAATGAAGGCAAGAACCTTAAGTATATAGGTAAGGTAGTAGATAGGGGAGTAAACTTGAGTAAAGTTTACATTTCTGAATGTCATTTAGGTATCTAAATTTCTTCAAATATCTTCAAGGGAACAAGTAAATTCCATTAAGTTTATTTGAAGCATGATTTTGTTGAAACTTTGTTTTCCCAGGAATTTGAGTATGCCTCACAAATAGTCCAGATTTCTCAAACTTAATACAGAACACAAGGATAATGAGTCCAAGGATAAATGCAAAGAAATAGGCTTTAAAACGTAACCACTCTTTAGCAGACTGTATCCATTGGATTCAGCCCTTAGGAAATACAGTAACTCATTTAAAGGTTATGTTAAACATAAACATTGCCTGTGTTTGCAATGAGCCCTTGATGTCTCTCTATTATCCTTTTTCTCCCAAGTCACAAATTCATGATTATTTGTGACCACAAAAACATGATTTATGGAGCAATGGGAAAGAACAGAAGTGGTGTTAAAATCAGGTCCTTCATCTGGGTAATGATGGCATGAAAGTAAAACATAAACAGAAAGTAAGATTAATAAAGATCTAGTGAACCTGCTATTCTCCTTAAATACCACAGAATCATTCATGTTAGCATATAATAAGGCCGTATTAAAAAAGGCTGAAACTTATTAAAAACCCCTCTGGTATTTAAGCAGGAAAGGCCCAGGATGTCAGCAGTGCCTGGATTCTCTGCAGATGTAAATAACTGAGTAAATAAAATAAATGTAAATAAAATGGTAAAGGAATAGATAAAAAAAGTGCAGAACATCTCCAGAACTTCATTTTCGGATCTGTGCTTTCTTTACTGCTGCTTCTAGGTTGTTTTATGCACTGTATTTGAACATTAAGAGGTTGCCTTGCACAACTAGTATAATATGAAAAGTATACTTGTACCTGGTCTGGGTTTTTTTTTCTGAAATAATGAAAATACAAACAAAAGTAGAATGAGATAGCCAGCAAAAATAAGTAGCTAATTAAAGGCTCCAGAGGTTCAAAATACAATGTATCTGAATTACCAGGTAGATTTTCACTTTTTACAAAGATCTGCCTTGGAAATCTATCTATTAAATATTATCAGGATATTAGACTGTCAGAGCTAGAGAGGAATAAAACATATGAACACACAAAATTACAGCCTCTCAATTTATAGGTAATTTAATGCTATTATATTTTAGTTTCCCAGAGAAGCTTAAAAAATGTTTGAGCATGCCAAAAATGATTGTAGAGGTACAGTTTTCTTTAATGGAGATCTTGAGGTCTTGAAATTGTATTCTCTCGTCTTCAACATGAGCAATATAATAACTTATTTAAAAAAATGAGATCATAAAAGAACTCTTATATTCAGAGGATACTCCATTTGAGTACACATGCCTGCATATCTGTGCATAAGCACACAGTGTGTTGACCTTTCATTTCCATATACTGAATTCATCACAGGTGATTTCCAATACATGAAGTTATCAGTAAAATTTTTAATAGCCTGACATTTACAGATGAGTAAATCAAAAAAAAAAAAAACTCCTTTGATACATACCCTGTAGCTAACACTAATTATGCAGCTAAATAATTCAACTAATGGTTTATTGAGCAATAGAAAGGAAACACGAAAAAGCACATTATGTTACCTGGTACTCCCTGTTGGCCAGTCTCATGACTAACCAAACTAGCATGTCTACCAAATAATTAACAGTAAAATATGACCTTTCTCACTTCATTATAGATCATGATTTTTTATATAAATATATTGCAAGTTCTTTTAATGCTAGACCATGACCCTTGGAAAATTCCACATTTGTTTTTAGGGAAATATGGTTTCTCTTCACACCAAGATATTGGCACATGTTACTTCATCCAATCAAATGCTAATCGAATATCTAAGCAAATATTAAGAACTTTTGCTGATAAGGTGAATTTACTATTTGTACTGGTGATCTGCATTATTACAACCTATTACTGTTGCCGTAAGACTTTGTCTTCAGTAAGCTGGAAATGGCCTGGAGCGGTGTGCTCCCCACTCCTCCAGCTTAAACCCTAACCTCCAGCAGGTGTTGTCATGACTGCATCCAGCTTACTCTGGACTTTGGGGAATGGATGGCAACATGGTATTCAACGGCTGTCTGGAACTATGACCCAGATATCTTATTGGCATGTGAACATCTTACTTTCTAAAATAGTGGACAGTAAAGGGCCCACTGAGCTCTCCTGCATGGCAGCAAGCTGTAAGCCAGGATCTCCCCTTGGGCAAGTACACCTCTCATGATTACTTCTTGAGGCTGAAAGATTCTTTGCTGCAACAGATCCTCAGTGATTAATAGCATGCTAAACATAGGAGATTCCTATGAATGGAAGAGTTGTTGTTCTTGCCTGGGTGTAGCTGATCTCATCACAGAAAAATAACTTCCAGATTGCACAGGAGAATGGCAGATGACAGGCAGAGGGGTGTGATATTACAGAGAGAAGAGAGATTTCTGTGTGGCACAGCAAGCCAAAAACTAAGAAAACAATCTAGGGATCAGAGGGACTGTTTATAGTCTGCTGAAACTCCAAAAATCACTGAGCTATCAGAAATCATGCCTGGAAGCAAGTAGCCGTCCTGCGGGCAAGTAACTTCTGTTAGCATTTATGCACATTTCATTTAAAAGTTTCTTACTGCCATTGATAGCACATGACTGTGGTGTTTAACAACATTGCTGGTCAGAAAACTGAGAATTGGATCAGAACAGAAAAAGTAAGATAGACAGCTAGGAAGCTCTAAGGAAGCCCTGCCAGAATTTGGAGATGGGACAAGGACTATTTCTGTCACATCTTGCTTAAGACTGAAATTTTGGTGATGATGATGTATTCTGTAATACTGATGTGTTTTTCTTTAAAGTTGTCCTTAGAGTATTGGAATTGGCCACATGCGGAAACTAATAAGAAGCAGATTCACAAATTATATTGATTTTATCTTCTTACAGTGTGAGGAAAAGGTCTATACTTTTCCATAAATTTGAACATTCACTGGGGCAGTATATGAGCTGATAAGTTTCTTGAACAATTTATACTGAGCAAAGAACATGAGGGTTGAAGCAGTAAAGTGACTGTTCCTGGGTCTCTATCTGCAGCTGTAAAGGAAAAAGAGAAGAAAAAGATAAGAGGGTATTTCATAATATGTTGTTTTACATGTAAAGTGTTTCATTACTGGTGGGAACTAAAAAAAGAGAGCTCTTGCCCATGGGCTTACATAGCTGGCCTAGTGGAAAAGCTTTATTATTCTGAATTTAGGAAGTTTTCATTATATATTCATACAGAAGTAAAGTAGAGGTCATGCCTACTGGGTGCAGGTAAAACCTTTTGTACTATTCCATCATTCATTATGTATGTTCCATACTTTTAGATATGAACAAATTTAGAGAACTTTGAACTTTATTTTTTTTAATAATTTTAAAATACATTTTCAAGATCTTTTCCTCACTAACATCATATGTACAGGAACCTGGATTTCTTCACCAGTGTTAAACACTGGCCTTTTTTTCCATCTTGATTTTTGCTATATTGAATTCCATTGGGTTCTATGGGGTTTTTCCTTCTTCAGTAGAGGGAAATGTCCACTAGTACTAAAGTGGTTTTACTTGTAGAAATATATGCACCTACTTTAATCACCTATCAGTTTCCTTTTTGAGAACCTAAAAAGCTGGATTTTTTTTAAAGGTCTGTACTGTAAAACATTATCTACAGCCTTTTAAAAAACCTGTTTATCTCATCTCTTTCCAGTACCCTCTATGGAACTTCAGAAATAGATGTATTTTATCAACCATATTCATACCTGCCTGAAAAAAACTTTTCCTACCTTTTTTATCCACAAAATGAGGAATTATGGTAGCACTCTTGAAAAGCATAATGTGTAAGTTCATGGTGAAATGCTTATGGACCACAATCATTAGACTGTGTTTTCAGGATTCTTACCTATCTCAAAGCATGACACATACCCCTTGTTTATAGGTGCTTAATTGTATACTGTATAAAAATGAAACCTTTTCCCAACATGGTGCAGATTTCTCTGTAAAAGCCTCCTGTCCTTGAAATTGGTGGCATTACAGAAATTAAATTAAGACTAAGGATTTGGATCAAAAGGTAATTGTTTAAATGTAGCTGTATAATGCAGCTCCAGGCTTGACAGACTAACTAATAAAATTAAAATAACACTATTTATATTAAGATATAATGGTGGGAAATACATCTGGACTATTTATTATCAGATACTGTGCTTTGAATCTTGTTCCCTATTTTAGCTACAACAACTCTCAAGTGCTTTAGAGTTTTCAAATCATAAGCAATGTCTCCTTCTGAACCTCTCCACCAGTATTATGGGACTTTTACAATTTCCTATGGTAGCATCTAATTTCTCCCAGATTTCATCCTGTTTCCCCTGAAATTTTTGTTAGTGCTCAGTTTTAGTAAAAAAATGGTCACAGAGAAGATCTGTATGCAGAATTCAGTCAGAGTTTTACATAAAACAAAACTTATTAACTTTGCAGATGTCAACTTTTGCTCAGTTTTTCTTTCCAAAAGCAGTAAATTCGAGTTAATGGTAGTGGAGTTGCCTTTGGATGCAACTGTACATGTTAGCATAGCAATATATGCTATTGCATTTAGCAGAAGTGATTGGTTTTATTATCAAATTATTTTTGTGTACTGTATATAACCTCCTTCTATTGCATAGCTACAGTAATTAACATTATATTTATCTCTGTAAAGGTTCTTGAAAGATGTGATGCATATCCAAAACCTATGTATCAAACAGTTTTTACACAGAAGGTAGTTTTTTCTTCTCTCCATAACAGCCTGTACAGTCTATCTGTGTACAATGTTGTGAATTTAGTTGTGTTTTGAATATTTAAGGATTTTGCTCTGGATAAACTGAGTCACACACAAATAGTCACAAATCTACATACTGAAGAGGGCCAGTAAATTTCTGTGGTAGGAACCTGCTCTGTCTTTGTGAGATTAATTTTCAAGCTGATCAGTCCTATGGTTTTGGAATGCTAATGCTGGTATACAGAGATCATCAGAGGGAATACATCAAGGATCAGATGGACTGTCCTTTATGTAAAGAAAATCACTGGTAAAAGTACTTCATGTTTGAGTTATACCTCAGGTGGGATTAGGATAGTTATCAAAATCAGGATTATCTCCTCCAAATTCACATCTAACATTGTGGTGTGTTGAGCTTGGCCAGCTCCCAGATGTCCACCAGCTGCCCTCTCACTACCCCTCCTTAACAGGAACAATGGGGGTTAGAAATTAAGATGGAAAGTGATGTGGGTTGAGATGAAGACAGCAAGATCACTAGTCAATTATCGCTACTAGCAAAACTGACTCAATTTGGGGAAAGGTAATTTAATTTATTGCTGATTAAAAATAGAATAGGATGGTGAGAAACAAAGAGAACATTTAAGAACAGTTTCTTCCCAAACTCATCTTCACTCCTTCCCAACTTGTCTGACTCCTCATCACCAAGCAGCACAGGGGGATGGGCAATGGAGGGGTTGCAGTCAGTCCATGACAGCTCCTCTCTGCAGCTCCACACTCTTCCCCTGCTCCAGTGTGGGTCCTTGCCACTGACTGCAGCCCTTCAAGATAAACCTGCTCCAGTGTGTGCTGTCCAGGGACAGCAGCTTCCTTCAAGGGCATATGTACTCACTGGAGCATGGTTTTCTCCAGGCTCTGCAGAGGAGTCCCTGCTGGGATGCCTGGAGCACCAGCTGTGCTGGGGCACTTGGGGAACCTCCTCCCTTTCTTTCTCCTCTCACTTTGGTATCAGCAGGGTTGTTTCTCACCCTTTATTCCCTGTTCCTTAGTTCCTGTGCAGTGTTTTCCCTTTGGCATCATTGATCATGGGGTGTCTAGTATTTACATGAAAAAGTTTGATTGCTTACCTGAGGCTGCAAGATTTATCAAGATGATGCAAGTATTTATTTTTTCTTTTTTTTCTGTCTATTGCTGTATTGGATTTGTATGGCAAGGTTTTGGTAGAAAGAAGGCTACAGGGTGGCTTCTGAAAGAAGCTACTAGAAATTTCCAGTGTATCTGACAGAACCAATGCCAGCTGGTTCCAAGATGGACTTGCTACTGGCCAAGTCTGAGCCCATCAGTGATGGTGGTAATGCCTCTGGGACAACATAGTTAAGAAGGGTAAAAAACTTGCTACACAACACAGGAGGATGTGCCCTGGAGCAGAGATTCCCCTGCAGCCTGTGGTGCAGACCATGTTAAGGCAGGCTGTCGCCCTGCAGCACATGGAGGTCCACAGTGGAGCAGATATTCACCTGTAGCCCATGAAAGACCACTTGCTGGAGCAGGGCGATGTCCAAAGGAGGTTGTGACCCCATGGGGAGTGGCCCCATGGAGAGAGGAGCCCGCACAGGAGCAGGTTTGCTGGCAGGACTTGTGACCCCATGCAGGACCTATGCTAGAGAAGCCTGTTCCTGAAGGACTGCACTCCATGGAAAAGGCTCACACTGGAGTAGATGAGTTCATGAAGATCTATAGTTTGTGGAAGAACTCATGTTGGCAAACTTCATAGAGGACTGTCTCCCCATGAGGAGACAATATGTGATGAACTGGCCACAACCCCCATTCCCCATCCCCCTGCTCCTCTCTCAGGAAGGACATAGGGAAAATTGGCAGTAAAGTTGAGCCTAGGAAGAAGGGAGGGTTGAGGGGAAGGTGTTTTAAGATTTGATTTTATTTCCTAATACTGTACTCTGATTTCATTGGTCATAAATTAAACTAATTTCCTCAAGTTGAGTCTGTTTTGCCCATGCCAGTAATTGGTGAATGATCTTTTGCTGTCCTTATCTCTACCCACAAGCCTTTAATTTTATTTTCTCTACACTGTGTCCAGCTGAGGAAGGGAGTGATAAAGCAGCCTTGATGGGGACCTGGCACCTAGTCCTGGTCAATCCACCACAACTGCAAATGGTTAAATAAGTCAAGGACTCTACCTGCCCTAATTTGATACTAAAGGTTTTTCTGAAATTCTTGTATTCTAAGAAACAGTAACTTTTGTTTTGATGTAAATCTGTTCCATCTTCTGACTTTTCTTTCACAAAACTAAAGAGTGCATTTATAGCCTGTGGTGCTGCCCAGCCTCTGTCCCCAAGCAGTCCTTCCTCAAGACCTGTCACACAGGTTGTTTAAGAGAATAATTTCTCTGTCTAATGGCAGTACATGTGGTAGGACTTTTGGGGCACAAGGCAGCTCTGCCTTCACTGCCCCCACCTGCTCCACTGAGGAAACAGGAAACCCATGTCTCCTTCAGCCTGGCCAGCAGCTGGTGCCTGGACTTGGTCCCAGTAGCATGTGAGCCCACACCAGTGCCTTGTCTCTGGTCCTAGACCAATCTCCTGTCAAACCCCTGGCCCCAGCCCATCCCCTCAAGGCATCCAGTGCTGCTGGCAGACCCTGCTGCCATCCCTGGCTCTCCCTGCCATGTTTAATATAGAGAGTGAGGGCAGGGCCCCGCCAGCACCTGGGCCACCTTGACTTCCCTCCTGGGTTCAGCATCATCCCACCATGCTCCCTGACAAGATGAACTTGAAAGCACTTCTTTCCCCTGTTTCTAAATACAAATTGTCTAGATCAAAAACTCAGGAAATTTCACTATTCAAAGGCTGAACCCACAAACCCTGCTGGTTTTAAAGACACTCTCTTATAGAGATGAAACCAATATAGTTTTGTTTGAATTGTCATATGGATGAAGTTTTTATGATGTTTTTGATGTTGTACTTAGTTGCTTTCCTTTGTAAGTCATTAATCAAAAACTATATTTCTGTTTACTTTCTGTTCTGAAGAGGAACAAACTATGTTACTGTAGTCACATGATGGATGTTGGAATTTCAAAAAAATAATAGATAAACGCTGTAATTCAACTAACATTTAACTGACATTTATATTTTGCCATTATTTTGGGGTTATACCCTGCATATGCTAGCTACACTAGATGCAAATGATGTGTAGTGTACTAATGAGATAATGAAAAGTGTTCTTTCTTCTTGTATCTCATTGTACACAAAACGGGCAGAAGGACACAAAATCTATGCCTATATGTACCTAAGTTAGGTTACTAAATACAAAGTAAAGGACCTTATAGCACATTTTCAGCAGCTTGTATACTGAGTGGCATGTCCCCAGGCTAATGTGAAGGGGGCCTATAGGGATGCTGGGGAGGGGCTCTTCATTAGGGACTGTAGTGGCAGGACAAGGGGGAACGGGTTCAAACTNTGAGTGGCATGTCCCCAGGCTAATGTGAAGGGGGCCTATAGGGATGCTGGGGAGGGGCTCTTCATTAGGGACTGTAGTGGCAGGACAAGGGGGAACGGGTTCAAACTTAAACAGGAGAGGTTTAGATTGGATCTAAGGAAGAAATTCTTTCCTGTGACAGTGGTGAGATGCTGGAATGGGTTGCTCAGGGAGGTTGTGAGTGCTCCATCCCTGGCAGTGTTCAAAGCCAGGTTGGATGAAGCCTTGGGTGACATGGTGTAGTGTGAGGTGTCCCTGTTTATGTCAGGGGGGTTGGAACTAGATAATCTTAAGATCCTTTCCAACCCTAACATTTTATGATTCTATGAAATATGGGGGGAGGGGGGGAACCTTTAATTATACCCTCAGTACCTTTGCTTTGTTGAATTTTTTGTTCTTTTGTCTTTTTTCCCCCATTTAGACATTGTAATATTGGAAAAGAAAAGCAAGTAGAGAAGTAGGAGGAAAAGCGAACAAACAAAAACCCCATATAGCTTACAGTTCATTTATATAATTTTTTTTCTGTAGAAGGCATATTTGAGCTACTGTCTTAGCATAAGTGGTTCACTGCCTTTGTAATGGATATTGTTTATTATATTGTTCTCTAAGAAAAGATATATGCAAAAGCTATTACAAAAGAAGTACTGAGATGTTAAGCCTTATCCAAATTATACAGTGGCAGTATTGGAATTACAGAAGTGTCTACAACTCACATAATATCTCTTGCTCTTTCTTTTTCCTCCCCACTACATTAAAAGTTAAAGGGGAGGGAGAGGTTTGTGACACTTTGTGAATTTTTAACTTCAGAACAGCAATCCTGTCCCAGTAGCTCCCCATTCTGATTACCTGCAGTACTACCAAATGGGACATGATTTTAAGGAAGTCAAAGAGGAACTGAAGATGACCTCTCAACTCCTACTGAGTTCAGCACACATTGTTTAACCCCTGAAATGAGAGTTAGTGAAAATGAATTGCTTTCTTCTCTTCGTACTCTGTTCGATCGATAAGTGCATTCAGGAGCTCTAGTGACCAAGTTTATGGCTTGTAGGAATTGCATTTCTGCAATTTCTGCAATTCCTGCAATTTCATTAAATTTCTGTTTCTTGGGCTTCAGATAGAGAACATAGTTAAATGTATAGCACAGATCTTGACTCATATGGAAGACAGCTAATGAATTGTAGCTGGTAGACAATATCTAACTTTTGTGTGCTGTCCCCAGGCATAGGAATTGCTTGTGCTAAGATTCTACGTGTGTCTTTAGAGAAAGTATAATACTTAGATTTATTCATAACTTCCTCAAGCAGACATTAATTTTACAATCTTCTCTAGGAAACTGCTGAGTATTATTTGGGAGCAGATCCTTGTTTGATAGGAATCTTTGTGCTATGTTGATTTTTCATACTGGCAGTTCATTTTGCATATATTTTATTTTTACTTTTTCTCTGGTTTATATCTCTTTTTCTGAACTTAGGTACTATTTTGTTTTATTTTGAATCTGGGAGACAATTGGTAGTTTTATCTTCCCAGTTTTGAATGCATGTAACCTGCAAACCTTTTAAAAAAAGAAAAGAAGAATGTCAAAAAATATCAATAATCGTTTCACTCGTGTTTCAGGGGTTTTCTGTCACAGAAGTTGATGAAGGCTGGTACAAAGAAAAATGATACAGAGAAACATCTTCAGAAAACATCAGCAACTTATATTCCCAGCAACGAAACTGTAACAGGTTTTCTATAGGTTTGTATTTCTTGTATTTCAGAGATTGCTGTGATAATGAACTAGTTTTTTCTTTCACTTGGACTGATATAGAGGTATGATTTGTCTTGATGTTCAAAATTCACATTACTATAGACTTGTGGCTACAGTAATTGATACATACTTGTTTGTAAATATTATAGCAGAGTGTTGATTTATGGCTAAAAACATTTCTTACTTAAGTAAAGTACTTTTTTTGTATTTTGAATAATATTGTAAGTGAGGTCTTGGTTATATATTTAGAATGGAGGAAATGAAGCAGTGTTTACAATCTTACAGTATGTATTGCACATTTCTGGGTTACAGCCTCTTCTTAATAAGAAACTTGTATTTGAAACTGATGCTGCACTATAGCTATGAAAGAAACTAAGTACTACATGAATGGAACCGATTAAAAATTGTTTGCAAGACGCTTCAGTGGGACAAGGTAAAATACATTTATTTATTTGCATTTTATTAGATATATTTTTTAATATGCTGCTAATTTATTCCTGTTTCAGTGGCAATTTAAATCAAAGAATAATTCCAATGCATCCTTATCATTTCCTATCAGACTTACCCAAAGAATATCCCATAGATGCTTTCTTGTTATAGGGAGTCTTTGCTATTTTTTTCCTACATAGTATCATAAATACCATATATATCTAACAGATTTATACTTAATTACAAATCAGCCTGATTGTGGAAACAAGCTCTAATCTCTGCCTTTAATTTAAGTTAAATAAAACTGTACACACCAGCAGCCAGACAACTTCATTTGCCTAATGCACAGAGTAAACAACCACAGAGATACATCAGAATTCAGGTCTTGTGGTCCCAGTCCTCAGAAGCTGTTTTAGTAAGAAATAATAGTCATAGATATGAAACAGAAGCATAAAGTACTTGCTGTGTGTGTGGGATATAAATTAAGATTTTGTGTGTTTTGGTGAAATATTTACATTAATATCAATCTTGTGGCACTCATTTATTTAAATGTTCTGAAATATTCTCTCAAAAATAACTGTCTTAAGTATGCATATAATCTCAAATATCCCTTTTGAGGTAAAAATCATAAAGAATTATGTAAATCCATTTTCACTTTGAGAAAAAACCCTGTTAATACACTGATATGTTAAACATAATGTCAGTTATGAAATAAGTGAGGAACTCTGAACTGAAGAATGAAGGACTGTTACCATCATAGGGTTTTGTCATACCACTAATATTTTTTTTTTTTAGAACATCTGTCATTAAGTTCTGAGAAAGAAAAAATGTCATGCTTTTTTATCTGTCAATATAATACGGCACCTTCATTAATGCTATACCTAAGAGCAGATTGCTGAAGAGGAAAAAAGGTAGATTTGATATTTTCCACATGTAAGTCAAATATCACAACATTTTACTTGTAGTATTCAAGTATTCTTTTATCAGAATTAATGCAAAAATGCAGTACTAGTATTCTAAATATGAATCTTTCTGATCCATCATTTCAATTGTTGCCTAAACTTGTCTAAGTCTAAAGATTTGAGGCTAGTGATTAAAAGATCAGCCAAATACTTCAAACTGTTTTGCAAATATTGTGTAATGAAATGCAGCAGTTAAAATTATATGTTCTATAATTGTGCATTATATTTTAATTGGCATATTTTACAGTAAGATATAATTCTTGCACAGTGTTTGATCTGAAGAACGGATGTTCTGCCAATCATTTGCAAGCCAATAAAATTTAGTTCCATTCAAACATAGGAAATAGTTGAGCTGTTGATAAATGTCATCAGCATATGAACATGTTTACACAACCATGCATATGGCAACGGAATTATTTGGGTATCAAAGGCAAAACAGAACTGTTGCAGAGTATATGGCAAAACCCAAACCCAGTGAACCTCACTGCTTATAAAGATTCATTCCAAGCATAAAACTTTAACCATATTTCCTGTAAGACTTCTTGGATTTCAATCCTTTCAGGTTTCGACATTCTGGCTGTCAAGGCAATGTGTTCTGACTTACTGTTTGAAATTCTGTAGGATTCAGAGAACTGCCTGGTTTAATTAGAAATCAAGAAACCACTCAAGACTTTTACTATCTTTCATGTCAAGTTTCAGAGTGTAGCTGTGTTCTTTTGGCTATTCTAATGTGAGATTTGAGAGGCAGCTATTTCTCTGGCAAGTATGAAATAAAATACTTCTGAGACAGAAGTGGAAAAGCTGTGACTGAACCTCTTAAAAGAATAATTCCTTTGTGATGGTGGCATAGGAACCCTGTTGGAAGAAGAGCAGATTCTCATGCGCTGATACAATTACATTATGCTCAGCTACCTGAGAAGAAATATTTGTTACCTTAAAATACAGAACTAATTTCATTAATAAATAATCCAATTTATATCTCCTCATCACAACATTTTTATTCTGGATGTAACAGAGCTTCTTATTTTTATTTTTTTTTTTTTTTAATAATTTGTCCTTACTGACCTGGTGCTCTTGTGTCATGGTTTAAGCCCAGCCAGTAACCCAGAACCACACCACTGCTCGCTCACTCTCCCCTTCCTTCCCCTCCTCCCCCTTCTGAGCGGGAGGGGGAAAAGAATCAAAAGACTGTAAATCTCATGGGTTGAAATAAGAACAGTTCAGTAACTAAAGTATAATACAAAAATACTACTGCAACCACCAATAATAATAATGATAAGGGAGATAACAAGGGAAGAGAATATAAAACAAAAAAGGAAAGGGGAAAAAAACAACAAACACAAGCGATGCACAGTACAATTGCTCACCACCCACCTGCAGACACCCAGCCTGACCTGAGCAATGATCTAGGCCTTCTGGGTGACTCCCCCCATTTAATATACTGGGCATGACGTGCTGTGGCATGGAATACCCCTTTGGTTAGTTTGGGTCAGGTGTCCTGTCTCTGCTTCCTCACGACATCCTGTGTCCCTCCTCACTGACAGAGCGTGAGAGACTGAAAAGTCCTTGATCAAAGTAAGCATTACTTAGCAACGACTAAAACACTGGTATGTTGTCAGCATTGTTCCCAAACTAAAGTCAACAGCACTGCACCAAATACTAGGAAGAAAGAAATTAACTGTTACAGCTGAACCCAGTACACTTTGAAATAGTAAGAATACATTCCAGTATGTGCTAGCAAGAAAAGAATTTGACATTTTGAAATCTTTTTTTTTTTAACTGATTATGAATTATTTTCACTTCCCTCATAGCTCTAAACCCTTGGAGCATAATTTAATACTTTTAAAGTTCACTTTTCTTTAAACATATTGTGTAAAGATGGAACTAATCATTTGAATAACTTCAGTGAGATTACAAGCGAATAAATACCATGGAACTCAGTGAAATAGTTCAGAAAGCACAGAAAGAGAAAACAGACTTAAAAAAAGTAGTTTCATAGCCAATTTCTATTCTCCAGTAGTATCTTAGCAGAAGCACTGAAGAATATACTGAGGTCCTGTTACATTAAGGCCAAATCTAGATACAAGTGTGTAGGATTGCACATTCCTCTAGTGCAATAACCATCCAGTGGAGGAGAAAGTTGATGAGGTCTTCTATGGGCAGGTGGAAACAGCCTCATGGTCACAGGCACTGGCTGTCCTGGGGGGACTTCAATCAGCCAGATATTTGTTGGAGAGGTAACATGGCCCAGCACAGACAGTCCAGGAAATGCCAATATATCATTGAAGATAACTTCTTATTACAAATGGTAGAGGAGCCAATGAGGAAAGTCGTGTTACTAGACCTTGTACTTACAAGCTAGGGAGGATTGATTGTTGACTTGAAAGTTGGGGCAGTGTTGGCTGTAGCAATCATGTGATGGTGGAACTCAGTGCTGTGTGGGGGAAGCAAAACAGTAAGCAGGACTAAAACCCTGAGCTTCTGGAGAGCTAACTTTAGCCTCTTCAAAGACCTACTTAGAAGAATTCTCTGGGATAGGGGTCTAGAAGACAATGAAGTCCAAGAGATCTGGTCATTATTTAAGTATCACTTCCTCCAAGCCCAAGACCAGTGTTATCCTCATGGTGAAGAAATTAGGCAAAGGGGTCAGGAGACCTGCATGGATGAGCAGGGAGATCCTAGTAATCTTAAACTCAATAAAGAAATTTTTGAGAGGTGGAAAAAGGGACAGGACAAGTGGAAGGACTATAGGAATATTGTCAGGGTATGCAGAGATGTGACAAGGAAGGCCAAGGCCCACTTGTGCTGGCAGGTGCCAGGAGGATGACAAAATAAATTTTACTTTATCAGACCAAAATAATTTGTAAGTGGAAAGTGGATAGAAACAGAAATGGCAAAAATATAACTGCAAGAAAGCCAATTTCAAAACTTACCTTTTACAACCCATTATGAAAGAATGCCCCCAAAACAATGCTGTTCACTGCATCCACTTTAGTGCATTGGAAGTGCATATTCAAAAGGGATAGACTGATTCATACACAGTAATCACAACCCACTTGTAAAGATGAGTAGGTAAATAAATCAAATTAATATTAACCTGAAAATCATTCACCAATAATAATGTAAATATTTAGTAGGGCCTATACTAATTAATCTCAGTGAGGATGAAAATAAAAATCCTAGTGTCTTTTCTATGATTTTTCCATAACTTAAGAACAGGAAAAGCTTTCCACAGGAAAAGCTGTGTCACCCAGTGAGTGCATTTAAAAATTGATGAGAAGAAAGCAAACCATGTTGAGCTTGTAGCTATACAGTGTGCTTGGTTTTACACTTTTCTGTATAATAATAATATTTAGCTCAGTGTAGCTAAGTGAGAGAGAGCTCTTTCTCATGCTGCAATCTTGCTAAACAAATATTTATTGGAATATTTTTTTCCTCTTTTTAAATACCTGTGAGGAAAATTGTCTTGATTCCTCCACCAACCTGAGTACTTTACTTATTCCTCAGTCCCCCTTTACCTATTCTACAAGAGAAATATTCTTTCATTTCTGTGTTTGCTAATGTAGTATTACTATGAGAATAAGGCAAAAAGGACTTTTCCTGTACCTGGATAAGTCACCCTACCAAACTGCTGTTGCTACTTAGATGTTATCCCTTTCTAAGTATGGTATTGAAGCACAGGGATATGTTTAGTAGGTATGAGGTGGTTCTTTAAAGCTGTTTACATCTTTATCTGCAATTTGGTAGATAAATGTTTTGTATGTACGAAATAATTCAATCACTCCATAGTTGTTATCCCAGTTGTGGACTTTTTGATTGTTGTATTTATATACACTATTGGATTTCTAAAAATGAATGACACCTTCTAAGAAGTAAAAGGTTGCAAGTTGCATATTTTACTGGCTGTAAGAATTTCAGAAGTCAGTTGCATGCTCATGTTTTCTATAAAAATTGCTGTTATAATCTTTTCTTTATATGGGAATTGAACAATTTTTGGTTCCTTTTAATTAACAACCGATTCCCCATTAAGCCAAAGCTCCAACACAAAGCTATCTTTTGGAGGCTAAAGATATTTTTTTTAAGTATATATGTGATTTGACTTAGAAATGTACCAGGAGAAATATCCTAAATAGTCCTTTACAGAGACACAACAGCTGTATTGTAAACATTCAAACAAGTTTGCTGATCCAAATTTTGAATTCCTGTATCATACTTCTATTTTACTTTTTTCTTGGTTGTTACATGGAGTCTACTTAGCGTTAGGAATGTGAGTGTTTTACTATCTGAAACTGCAGTTGAGACCACTTAGAAGATTTACTACCCAAATTGTGAGGGATGCATAGTAAGCAGATGTGTCTCTCCCATTTTCAGTTATGCCACTGAGCACAATATAAAGTAAAATTAGTCCTCTGGTATGTTTTCTGTGCTATAAAAAAATACAAAAATTCTAAAACTTTTTAAAATATTCAGCTTTTGAATAAATGGACTTTTCTGATATTAGGGAGTCATGTAAGGAAATCCATTTTGAAAAAACAGCTATCTGGAAAACAGAAGAAATATGAACTATTATTCCTCTTTTAGCATAACTTGTCTCTAACAGATGGAAGTAAGAATCTGAAAATACTAAAAATTCCTATTTTTCTTCCTGGAAGAGACACAAGTAAACAAAGATCTAGGCTGCTGAACATCTCCCTCCTCTGTCCATAAAGATTTCCTGAAAGGCAGTCTCCATGCTGTTGAGTAAGGAGCCAGTATCAAAATTTCCCTTTGACTATCCCTGGACATGTGACCAGAATTACTCTTTTCTGCAGTATTTTGGGTAAAATTATTTTGTGATATTAACATTATTTTGTTCATTTGCTTATAATATAGTCTCTCACCCTGTAGCCTGTCAGATTATATGCCATTACTAATATGCCAAAGGAAAGTGTAAAACAGTACTGAAAAGAAAAGCAAATGTAAATATTCTCTTAGAATGCATATTGGATTTTTTTCCAAAATATCTTTTCATTTTGCAGAAATGTTCTTGTGTGGAATATACTTGCTCTGCAGATCCACCAAAAAGTGTTTTTCTGCACAAGTGTTTTCTATCATAAATCTGTTTTGATAGTTTGCAGCAATATTTTTCAGCAAATACAATGGAAGAATGTTATAGTTACAAATTAAAACACAACAGGTTTAGGGAAATCCAATTTCCACACTCTTAATGTATATCATAATTCAATAAAGTATCCACAAATTATTTTCTTTGTAATTCTGTCCTCATTGACTTGATACAATGGCCTTTCTCTTTGCTCTCTACAAATTCCACAGAACAACCAGGCAGTTTTCCAGTGTGGCATCTGGTGTCCTAAACTTGGCAGAGGCCGCTTTTCATAATTTCTCTCTTCTTCATCTAAATAGGATTTTATTAATATGAACTGTAAAAGCATTACTTGCTATGCTGCTTTTTTACCAGCCTGTTCCAGTCCACAGGAGGCCATGCTTTGGGGAGTAATTTAGCTTTACCTCTACCTGTTACCCTGAGGTCAACTAATAAGACTCAAATAGGAACATGTCAACACTGGTAATGTCTGAAGTCTTGTCTCCACTACCCATCTCACCACACACCTCTTAAATTATGGACACTAATTTAAGACATTTTAAATAAATAAGTGTATTTCTTTAAAATATGTCTTTCAGTATAGTTGATGAAAAATATTGCTGCAAAATATTAACCAAACAAGTTTTATAATAGAAAATACTACTTCAGCAAAATACTTTGGTTTATATTGTCTTCACCATGGGGAGCCAAAAAGTCTTCCTGTGTAACAGACATTCTCAAGATCCATAGAATAGCCGTGTTTACATTAAACCTACATTCTCTATTAACTCTTAACATCTCTCAAACACAGCCGAAATTCAGATTTTGTTAACACAGTTGTGTGCTTTGACACAGAATTTTCCAGATCACTTTCCATGGACAGAAAGCCTAGGTTCTTTACCCTGGCCTTGACAAGACTATATATTGCCTTACTGCTCCTTCATTTGCACTTCCTACCGGATGCATACATAGGTTGTGGAAGCAGAATATCTCTTGACCTCTGGGAGCTGATTGCTTTCTGATATCCAACATGTGCCTGCACCTAACTCATCTGAAGATGCACGTCTTTGTACCTCAAAATATTCAGAAGTCTCCTCCAGGGCCTCATAACAAATGAGGCAGGTTGTCAGTAGAACACGAGCATTGGCCCTTGGGTTCTCCAAAGCTCCTGTGGGGTTGACAACCTGTTCATGACAGAACAAGCAGCTGTCCCTAGCTGTTCACAACAATCATGAGGCTGAAGATGCCTGAATGGTTTTCTAACAAGACTGCCACCAGCATCTTTTGGAGAACAGTGCCAAACACTGTGTCACAGCAAGGTTCTGCTAGGCTCAGAATCATGAAAGCTTGCCAGTGTGCATCCACTACCACATACACATGCACACAGATGCACACATATGCAGAAAATGCTGATTTTTTCCCTTTAGCATTGGGCAAAGGAGGAGAAATGGTGAAAGAAGAGTTGATGCTGTGAAGAATGACTATCCCCCAGGTCAAGAGGCATACTGCTCCCACAACCTATGCATCTATATGCAACCTATGCAACCTATACAACCTCTGGTGGAGACTGCAAAGGAAGCAGTAGTCCAGAGGCAGTGTTTCTATTTAAGTCACAGTATTGTTATTTTTTTTTTTTTTTTTTTTTTTTTTGCTTTGTAGAATGAAGGCATGGAAACACTGAATCAGTGAAAGGATGGGTCTGGGTGCTCAGCATGACAGGAAAAGTTTGCTGTGCTTTATGTACCTCTACTTGTGCTCTTGTGTATTCTGTCTTACTTATCAGCCAGTAGTAAATAGCATTGGTACATATTAAAAGGTAGTGTGTCTCGCCACAGTAGCCTCTGCTACCTCCTGGGCAGAAGAACATGGGCGTAGAACTGAGCAGACAGCAGTCACACCCCTGAAAAGCCTGCAGTGCAGCACGGAGTGCTGAAATGGGGTAATTGCTGCCTTGGGCTTGACCTCGTGCTGGCAGTATGACACCTTCCTGTTCCCCAACCCTCAGTGTTGTGGTACAACATGCTGCCTATCCAGGCGGTGCCAACCCACGTGTCTGGGACCAAGCTACAAACCAAGCAGCAGCTGATGTGGGGCCCAGCCTGCAATGTTTTCTTGGGAAACACATCTATGGCTCTTGAAGCCTGATCACATACACTGGGATGGATAAAAAGCCACAGCACCAGTGGTTGCTCCCATCTATATGGGGGCACCTCTCACCTGGAGGCAGACACCATTTCATGGCCCCTGTGATGGCCATGGCACAGACATACTATGACATGGCCACCACTGATCTGCTGCCCACTGTGACATGGTCACCACATCCCCCAGAGGATTTAGGAGTGGGTGGCATCTGCCACTTCTCTTGAACCAACATTGTCCTTATCCTGCTCAGGCAGAGTTCAGCCTGAGGGTACAGGGAAATAAATGTAGATGTCTAAGTATCAGGGAGCATGCAAGTGCTTTATGTAATTGACTGTGACCACGTTAGCTGTCTTATTGCCTAGTGTCCTATGAATATACAAGGAACTAGCAGATAAGAGAGAGGACCTAGAAAAATGCTTGGCCTTTTGTATCAGTCAGGTATCAGGATATGCAAGGACATCTCAATCTGAAAAAAAATTAATTCTAGTTGTAATTCCCAGAACTGCATTGACTCTGTCTACAGACACTTAGTACATATCCAGATGCACAGAACAGCATTCTGTTATCTGAAAATAGTCTCTCCAGTGTCACTTCAGGTATCATGAGGAGTCCTGCCCAAGAACAGCACAGCCTGCACACCAGTGCTGTGCTGTATTGGTCTGCTCTGTTTGGATGTCTGAAAACCCCCACAAATTCCCAGATGACACCAGCTGTTTACCTGTTTATAGCTGAATGTTCTCTATACAGAATAATTCAGCTGCTTGAAATTAGGTGTCTGGCAGCATTTTAGATATTCTAAGGTATCCTGCCATCCCAAGAGGTATAGAACTCCCATAGATACTCTGTCACATATGGCAGCTCTAAGCAAGTATCTCAGTTATTCTAGGACATTTAGAATGGCTCCACATAGATATATTTATACATTTTAATTGCTTTTGCAACATTTAGACATATAAATTTAGTTGTCTGCAATGTGCTACTGAAAGACATCATGACGTATTCTTTTCTGTGCTGGAACAGTTGCAACTTGTCTGGACTATTTTAGAACTGCCTGTCAGGATGGGATCAAAACAGTCCTAGAATTCTGGTTTTCTTTTATAATTTAGCACTAGAGATGGCCCTCCAGTTTGACAGATGGATCATTCCATCTCACAAATTATAATTGCATGCATAAATGTGAATTGCTTATTACAGTATCCATCTCAGATACATGTATGCATATATACAGCTTATTGCAGCCTATGTATCTTTCAGAACATCTTGAAAACATAATGACTGCCCAGTTGCACCATGAAAGATAATATTGCAGTAGGTCAGTGCAATACCTTGCAGGAAAGAAAGATAGTTTTAAAGCACAAGTGATTTCACACTCAGTCTTAGACCTAGCAACACCCCAACGTATATAAGTAGTCTACCAAGTACTCGGATGTGAAGACACCTTTATCTGGGCAGTCTGTTCAGGCTGCTGCAGTAACATGGAGGGTGAGGGGGCATCAGGTGCTGAGCTTCTCCCCATACATCCTGGCTTCCTCTTAGGAATGTGCTAATTTTGAATGTGTTGTCTTGGTACCAGTCAGATGATGACACTGGTTAACATCTCTATCTTTGTCCCATCTCTGTGAGTTGCCAGGATTTAATACCTCTGTTTATTATAGACCTGGTGGTCTGAAAATTTGCAGGTAGATAAGTGCTGTGTCAACAGCATATGCCATTTTTGAAGCCCTTCCCTATTCATATCAATATGAAGGCTGTTATTACAATCTTGCAAAGTCCAAGAAGATTCCTGGACTTTTATTTTCTTGTATATTGTACAGTTTGGTACCTATTGGTAAAAACTGGCATCTACCTTTTATGAGTCATAAGTTCTTTTCCAAAGTCTCACAAACTTCTGATGTATTTCAGCAATAGATTTTCATAAACTTTCCACTTTCCTGGCCTACAATTATGGATGAAGATTACAGTTCACTTCCTTCTGTGCAATCATTTCAGTCTTTAAATTCTACCCTAATGCACTCTTCATATGCTGTTTTTCTTGCTTTACTGAATACTGGTGAGCTTTATGATGTGCCTTCCCACTTTCTGTGATATACACTTCACATGATCCATTTTTATCCAAGACAAACTGAAAAAAAAACCCTTTGAAAAGAAGCAGATGATGCACATGCCAGTGCTAGGACAGATGCACTCTTTTAAGGCATTGTCAACATATTTTCAGTGACTGTCCTACTGCATATTTATTAAGGGCTACCTCTCCAGCTAATCTGAGCTTTACTGGTTATAATGGAAATGCTAGCTGACATCAGGTACAGATCTTCATCTAGGTTCTGCTATACAAAATTTATGGTTGGGAGCAGCAGCTGTCTCTCTACTGTGGCAAAGTGACCAGTACCACATAGTTAATATGAAATTCAGTTCCTAAAGCCCCTGTTATAAGAAAGTCAGGATCATTGAAGAAAACCTATGCAAGAATTAGATAGAAGGTTTTACTAAGTTCACCCTAGTAAGACAAAAATTTTTTCTGTACGATTTCATTACAGAGCATGTTTCTGACAATGTTAAACAGATAATGCAGTTTAGCAAATTGAGAAGTTTGTATCATCAATCTCACATTTTGTTAGTAACAGATGGAGGAAAAAATAAATTTTATAATAGAAGAAAAGAAAGTGTTGAAATAATTTATGTTCAGACTATTAAGTTTATTGAGAAAGTTGTTTCAGAACCACAAGAATGATGATGAAAGTATGCTGATAAAAGTTTAAAGCTTTAAAAAACAGGTTCAATCCCTGGAATCCAGCCTCCTCAGGTGTCTCTAGTGGCTTAGGCTGTTGTCTTCCATAGCCACGCTGTCATGATATCTACCCAAGCTTTCCTGAAAATGGTTTCTGATTTACAGACCCATCGGGTGGGTCTTCTGGTTTACCTGGTCATTCTGGGGATTCCCTTTGGGGATTTCCTTACTATCTCACATACATGTTCTCCTGGATTGGCATTTTGTCCTGGTTCCCATATGTGCATACAGGGTTGCCTGAGCATGGCAGCACCATGCAAAACCCAGAGGCTGGCCGAGAAATGCTGCACAGACATCCTGTTGGGCTGGGGCAGATGTGAGGCCTCTCTGTCTCTTCTTTAATATGGCAGGAGGAGACAAGTAGCTAATCTGTGGCTGCTTAGAGATCACATAGGTATAATGGGTTCAAAATGGCCATTTATGGATGGCAGCCCATGTGTGCTGTGGGTAGCACTAAGAGTGTCTTGCAGAGGTTTTCCCTGCAATGGAGGACCAGCCCCCATCAGGTGCCTGATGGACATGACACCCAGTACATGACGGTGCATATGTGGGCTGCATGTCCTGCCTAAAATTTGCTGCTTCCAAAAAACATCACCGTGCAGAAAAGGATGGGTCTGGGAGTTGTGGTGTGAAAAAACAGGGGTGTGACAAGCAGGCCACAGTAATCTTTGGGGTCTGACAGCCAGGAAATTCATTGGAGAGTGTCTGGATAGCTGTGTATTCTCTCACCATGGGTACAGTGTCTGTATCTAGCACAGTATAGACTGGTAGGAATTTTGATTCCGAGGCATTGCAGATGATGCAATGAGAGAGCATACCTGCAGCCACAAGTAGTAGGATCCACATAATTCTTTGTGAAACAGATTTTGGAATAATTTATTCAGCATATGGACTAAACCTTTCCTCTTGGACTAGTACCTGGTAGTCAAGATGCTGGTAAACTCTTCCTTATATGATATGAGCTTTCACAACATACATGTACTGCTTCATTTTAGTACCGCAAGTGGTTAAAAGTGCATATGCTTTTCAACCACAACTATTTTGGTTCTGCACAGACTAAAATTGTTTGTGGTTTTGAATTCAATTGCACTGTCAGACTGATAAAATGTCTGCTCTCTGCAAATAAGCTTCCAAGTGGTATATTGCAATTCTCAGCTAGGTCTGTCTGTGAATTCATACAACAATTTCAGGTAGGAAGACTGAAACAAAATGAGTGTTTTCTGAAGGTGAATTAATTTCCCTTGTGGTTGGTGGGGTAGGTGTATGTGAAGTTTTCCACATATCTTTTTTTTTTCTTTAAAACCCTGTCTGCAACTAGCATACACATCCCACAGAAGGGAAATTTAGAATGTTTGTTCAGTTAAAGTTGGTAAACAAGCATTTTGTACGATGAGATTTAGCATGGAATTATGGGAGTACAGAGATTTCATAACCCAGGTAGATTGGCTGTCAGACATCTATTTATGTAGTAAGAGATTTTGGGGGTGAAATGATGGTTAATAGGATTTTGTAAACAAAAAGATTTGGAGTGGTTATATTCCACCTATGTAACTTCCTACCACATTTTGATTCCTCAGTTGGCAATGTATTTTGGACTTTAGAAGTGAAATGATTTCTGTAAAAAGACTCATTCATAGAACATGACTGAAGCAGACTTTATGTTAGACTGCATTATGTTTGCCTACCTGGCTGTACAAATTAAAAATGTGATGAAATTTGTCATATACATAACTTTTACAACAAGAAAACTAGTACCAAGCATATTGAACTGTAAGGCTTAATCTGTATAGGATTCAGTGATTGCTCAAACTGAGCATTTTCTGCTCCTAAGACATCAGTTTAACTGTTTTATGGCAGGTTTACTGAGAATTTATAGACAATTTTGCATTCATAAACTGTTTAGAGACTGCCTGCTTGCCTTTTAGAACATAATAGAAGAACTATATTTTGCTTTGTTGTCTGTTTGAAATTGTCAGGATTTGTCTGAGATGATAGAAAATACAGCAGGTTGTCTGCACCCATTAAAACCAGTATTTGGCTCTACCTGTCTGTATATTGACCAATATGTTTGTTTCATGTACAGTTACATTCATAATGTAAGAAATCACCAAATAATAAACCTGGTGCATATTACATTGTAAGATAAGCTCTCTGTGAAGGCCTATCAATTTTACACAGTGTGTTGTTGTCATAATAGATTCTTGAAGTCATAGTTGAGATAAAAATGAAAGTGGTAACTCAAACTAAGTATTTTGCTTACAGATAAGTTAAACTCCTTGCCTGATTATCTTTCCTGTTCTGCATGTGTCAGCTGACAGGAAAGAACATATGGAAAAGAGATTAATTTCAAACATATGGTTTACTTAAAAATTGCAACAAAGCAACAGAATGACAGTAATTAGCACAAACAGGGAAGACAACTGGCCCAGGTATATACTTGTAATGAAAAACAAAGCCAGAGTCAAAGAAATGTTGAATACCTCACTTCTTATAATAATTATAGTCCTCACATTTGTCATGCTTGTTTCTATTTCAAGGACAGGACTACTAACCCAGTGCTTAATGTGATTTAGAGTTTCATTTTGTGCACGGGGATATATGCCTGGCATATATTTGCATATATTTTGTGGCAGTGAATTCATTGTCAAAACATTAGTCTCAAAGGTCTGAAGGGCACACAATTTGCTTTGATTCCAGCTGCCATTGCCCAGCCAATTATTTGGCTTCATATCGCACAGAAAAATAGAGCCAAAATCTACAGAGCATTTTTTTTCCAAATTTCAAGCAAATTGTTTTAGTGAAATTTGAGCCCAGTGTTTTTAAGCTCAGTCATACAAATAAGTGGACTCGAAGGAAACTTGTTTTTAGAAACATGAAAAACTGGTTTCTAAAGCTTAAGTACTCAGGAAGTACATGCTGTATCAAAAAGAGAAGCCCAGACCTTTTGCTAAAAAAACATGTAATCTGAGCTGATTGAAACAGGAAACTTGGAACAGCAGCAGTGTAAGAATAAACTGTCGAAAACTACCTCCAAAGTTCAAAAATATGTAATAATAAGTAGTAATAATTGTGTAAGTAAATCATCTGATTTTCTCAAAGCATTTCTGGACCATTAAGGAACTCCAAGGCATGCTATTGTAGTTCAGCATGATGCTCTGTGGTCCTCTCACATTGGTCCAAGCAAGTAAGGCTCTGGATTGGCATGGTTTCTTAATTTTCAAAGCTATACAACAGCAGCAGCATGGCCTCAGTTATGTTGATTATCTGGGTGCCCCAGCAGAGATAATTAGCTCCACACTGATACAACTATGCTGTACTCACTGTCTTAGTACTTTGGCACTAGTTCAGAGGTCTCAATTGTCCACTTTATGACACAGAACCTACTCTTAATTTCTATAGTCTTTGGACAAAACATGTGCCATAATAATTGGGAAGCCAATGAACAAGAGTGGAAAGAATCACACTGAGGACAGGCAACAAAGGCAAGTCACTAAACCAGTGAGAGCTTTAGTGACTTCTGTGACTTGTGGATAAGTCTGCATTTCAAATTTGTCTTGACAGTAGTCTTAGTACTGTAGTTATGTTTATATGTTTATGGAAACTAAGTTAAAAAGACCAATACAATAATTTATGAGACAAACAGATAATGGAAGGCTGAATTTTTCGTGAAATGATATTCAGGAATCCAGGAATAGGAGTTTGTAATACACATAGACTGTTACTGTGATGTGCTGATATCTTCCTTGTGAATAGGTATCTCTGAGGAGGTAAACCAATATGATGATACAAATTTTAGATCAGTTTCTTAAGTCTGCAACAATTTCATAGCTTCTTAAGTGATTTTCTCACCTTTGGAAAAAAGTATGCATGTTTATCCTCTATTTCAAAAATATCTTAATTCACTGAGCAATTCACTGTCAAAATCATCACAACCACCAATATTCATTCAATATTGTTCAATATTCATTATTGTCTAGTTAGAAAAGGACGTAAAGTCATTTTGCTAAGATGTGTATTGGTTTCCAGTATTTCTTTTGAATTATGTCAGCTTTTATAAATGCATAATGCTGTCTAGTTGTTAATGACTAATCTTTTCTAGATAATGATCAACATTATCCAATGCAAAGAGTATTCTGGGCTGTCTTAGGAGGAGTGTTGCCGGCAGATCAAGGAATGTGACCCTTCCCCTCTGCTGAGAACTGGTGAGAGACATCTGGAGTGTTGGAACCAGTGCTGAGCTCCCCAGTACAAAGGAGATTCAAAGCTATTGGAGAGAGGCTCCGTTATGCAGGCTTTCCTGCTTATTAGGAAATAAAGGGTTTGGGATTATTTCATCCTGCGTACTGTTTAAGTGCATGTTCTTCAGAAAAAGCTGCGGAATGAATTTCCCCATTAAAAAACACTTAATGGTTGCTATTTTAGGTGGTCTTGGTTGGACTATTTTTTTTTTTTTTTAAATATTGGAGCACTGAGAGGCATTGGTTTTTTACACCTTTCCTTACTGTGTGCTCACAATCACTATATGAATATAACCAAAACTCAGTAATGCAAACAACACATAAAGACAGCAGTTAATAAGCAAACACCAGTGCTTCATATTAGTCTTATATAAAATGCACATTATGTATTTTCCTTGTCAAAAGTACTGCTAGAGACTAATGTTTTTATTTGTGTAAATGTGTATCAAAATAATTGTTTAGGATTTATGGGGAAGATTTATTATTGATCTAATTGGAAAGATGAAGAAGGGTTTTTTCAGCCTAGGCTTATATAAAGTATTATTTCTTAGTAAAAATTTCTCTTATCTTTTAATTGTCATATTGACAGCTATTTATAAACTAGTAAAAGTATACCAGATGAGATATGCAAGATTTCGTTTGTGTACTTATTTTAAATCATTGCACATACTATGTTGCTATTGAATGAATAGTGATAGTAACTTGAATGTTGAATGCTGTAAAAGTAGAAACTGGTGAACTAATATTTATTCTTTATGCTTTACTGCACATTCAGGTAGGTAAGAAATAGAACATAGTGAGATTGTTCCATGTCTTTCTTTCTTTCTTTCTTTCTTTCTTTCTTTCTTTCTTTCTTTCTTTCTTTCTTTCTTTCTTTCTATTAGAATAGATACTTCCTAAATTTGTACTGATTTAGGTACCATTTTGAAAATCTCTCACTTGACTGGTGTAGTGACATGTGATTTTGAAAAATTCAGCAGTGTTTTAAAATACTGCAGCATGAAACTAAACAAATGCATGAAAAATTATCTCCAGTTGCTAAGTTTTGTTACTGCAGTAAACGTGTTTCTCAGATGCTGATGTTTTTAACATGTCATTAAGATAACAGTTCTGTGTATGGCTGTAGGGAGGGTAGTTTCTTATTTTTCTGTTGCAAAAGGAATAGTTCTGTGTCATGACAGCTAGGCTGGCAGAAATGAACTCTTGGTGACTTCAGGGCATCTTACTGCTTCTTCCTACATGCCTTCTGTTACTTATGTCATAGACTATCAGTGTATTTTATATTACTGCTACTGCAATTCACCATAACATTTAAAAGACTGAGTTCCTTTCTAGTTCAAAGGTTTCATAATAAGAAGAAAACATTAGCTCTAGGATAGTAACATTGATTACAAAAGGTAAAGAGAGTTTGTTAGTCAGTACAACAGAGGAGAAATTATGCAGAATAAAGCTTTGATGCAAAGTATGAAATTTGGAAAGATAATATATTTTCTAACATTTCAGAAGCTATCAAACATAAGGGCTTAGCAAGAGTCTGAGAAGGCTAAAATAAGAAATTTATGGAAAGGTAGGAGGAAATTAGGAGATAGTGAATCAAGCTTAACTTACACCTGCATGGGCAACTTGGACTCTTGAATACGCTATATAATTCATTGGCTTTCCAGCAATTATGACAGGTCCAAAAATATAGTAATGTTAGTTACCTCTATTCATATTCATTAGGAGTCAATGTCACTCAAATATCCTGAGGCTTCCTGAAACTCTTTTTTAAGCTTAAAACCAGATAAAAATATTTACATAAAATTTCAGTCAGCTATTAGAAATCTGTATGAAAGATTTTTTTGGGATGTTGATGCTAAATTTTGAAATTAATTTGGTTCAATGTGTGATGGATTAACAAGTGTTTTGTGGAATAAAATGATTAGAGAACCACAGAAGATTGCTAGATGCCTCATACAGAAAAATCAAGTTTGTGGTCTATTTGAAAGGAGCTTAAAATCTCACTTTAGAAGCAACATGATGAACAATATTAACTACTAGAAAAGATTAGATAAAGCTGCAAAGCATTTACAGTAAAAAATAATGTGGAATTGTTAATCCAGCATGCATAGAACACCTCTTTTTTTTTTTTTTTTTTTT
>NDXB01013274.1:48145-77821 GCA_002631895.1 Agapornis roseicollis | reverse complement strand
AATACAGAATACAAAAAAAACCTTTTTTTTTTTTTTTTTTTTTAGAGATTGATACGTGGGGCCATGCAATAAAGCCATAATGGTCTTTGTGAATGTTTAGTTACATTTCTGCTCTCCTATCTTTTTCCTCTTCTCACCTGAATATTCTATTTTCTCAAGCTTTAGGGGAACTATGGTATTAAATGTATAGGTTTTTTCAGCATTTTACCCCAATTTTATAAAACCAGAGTGTACCATATGATTAACTCAGCTGGTTCCAACTGTTCTTTTGAAAAAGTCATTAGCACCTCACAGTGATCAGAACATGAAATCTCCAATTATTTAAAATGTGAAGCAGAGGGAAGGATTAGAGGCCAATTAGTATGTTTGAATATCTTCTGAAACATTCTGATGTGAATTGTTACACATAAATGTGCACAAGTATATATACTTGTCTATATATGTATATGTTTACATATGTTTTATAGACTAAGTATGGAGAACACACACTTTGAAGCTGTAAAATCATAGAATTAAGATCATTTAGATAACTGTAATTCAAATCCTTCCACTGTACATTTTAAAAGAAGAAAGAAAGGGATGTGACCTTAGATTGTGCCTATTATGAGGTTGTTTTAAGTGCTTGCCATTTTCTACCCATGTACATTTATGTCATAAAAAAATGAGCTCACATCTTGGTCTAATACTTTCATTGTTATATCAGTAGGTAGAAGAGTTGTTAATGAGCAGTAGCAATTGAATGAACAATTAGTGAAAACTAGTGCATAGACATAAAAGGGAATGCAAGGGCAAGAAGAATTCTTGGGCAAAGATCAGACACAATTGCTGCTTTTCTTCACTAATTGGTACCTGCTCATCTGAGTGCTTTTCTACTGTACATTTGTAGAACATACCCCTAGTTCTATTTCAAATATGGCTCAAGAGGTCTTTACTGAGCTATTAATTTTCCTACTTTTTTTCTCTTATCTCTTCACACAGCTCAGGTCTTAATAAGTGCTTTTGATTGTACCTTTGGATCAAAATGAATAATAATTGATCATAAAGTATTGTAGCCAAGAACCACCTAGTTCTTCAAGTCACCAAAAAATCTACCTCCAGGTGTACAGTATGCTTTTCAAGAGTAACACAAACCCTGGCTGTAGGCACTCCTCAGATTATGCCTACAAAGATCCAGAGGATTATCCCAGCATTTTGAATTCTCCACTTAAGTTCAAAGAAGGAATTTTCTCTGGCTCTTATCCTCTGTTAAAAAAAAAAAAAAATGTAATTAGTTTTGTAGACATCTGGCTTACAAGAGGTAGCTATCTTACTCTTCATTTGTTCTCTCTTAATGATAAAGACCTTGCGTTATTCAGAGTTTAGAACGATATCCTCTAAGTTCTCTGGAGACATTTGCTGCTCATCTTTCTTTGCTGCATATTGCCAACACCATCAAGTGTGTGTCTAGAACAATTTATACGTAAGATAACTATCATGTTCAATCATACAGATGCTCACAAGGATGATGGAGGGGATGTCATGGAAGAAAGTTTTGGTTTCCTGGGAACGTTTTGCTCAACTCATTCTGAAAATTGTTGTAGGTGTTATTTGAAGGAGATAGCTATTTTAATATTTTCATATTAATGAAAAGTCCTGTTCTTGCAATACCAAATACATAAAAGTACCCATTTATCCTGCTTTTACTGAAGTAGCACTATATATATATATAGTAGTAGCATTAGGTTAGGAAAATAGAAGTTTATTTCTGTTGCTGTATATGTTGTTTTGTGATCTCACAGAGATCATTTTCATTTCCCTTTAAAACATGATTTGTTAATTAATTCTTTTTATCCATACTTTGAGCAGATCAGAATGAACATCTTTCAAAATAAATGCCTAGCAAGTTTAAAGCATCAGTGGTGTGTAAATCTGGATTCTAAATATCCTAATAAGCTCTCTTGTATCAAATGTGTGTCTTTACTGCAGGCTGCATCATTCTGTAAGTTTTAAACATGTCACACCAAATACTGGAAATAAAAGATTGAACTTTTTATAAAGTATTAACTCTAGAAGGGCAGTAGGAGGTAAAAATAATTCAAGAAGGATATATGCACTTTATGATCTCAGATTATATAGAAGGAAATCATACAACTTGTAATTGCATATTGCTGATATCAGGTTGTTACAGAAATACTTTAAGCAATTGTCTTTTTAATGTTTTTTATTAAGACCAGCAATATAGTAATGTCAATATGCTGTTCCTTATACACTACCAGCACCGAATCTTCATCTTGCCTACACCAGCTGTGTCAATGTTATGCATGTACTTTATGGTGGTACACCATACAGTAATAGTCAAAATATGCCAGAACGTGACTTAGTAACACTTTAGAAAGGCATTTTGGCATGCGAGGCAAAGGGATATTGGTGTGAAATTAGGACATATATGCATGTTTATTTTTTTCGTTCCAAACCAGTATAGCTAGATTTTCAAAAATCCTATTTGATTCCTGCTGTCGTTATGCATATACTTGCACACATACACGTGTACATATATCAGTCCATATGCAAATGTATAATAACAGATAATTTTGAGTAAAGCTTGATATACTTTGCAATTGAATGCTTTTCACCAGCACAGCAACATTAATCAACAGCAGCAAATTGATTAAACTGATCAAATGAGGTTGTTTGAAAGCTCCCAGTAGGCCATTATGATGGATCATAGCTTGACAAATGATGAATAATGCATTAGGGCCAACATGTTGACATGTTACTTAATTACATTGTTAGTGCAATCATGATACAAGGATTTCAGAAGGTAATAATGGACATGTCTGAAACAGTATGATAGTTATCTAATTCCATATAGTAAAAATGTCAAAGGCAGAATAACAATGAGAGCATGATACAAATGGTAAAAAATAATGAATGGAACACAGTGTGGAAAAGATAAGGGGAAATGGTAAGGATAAGAATGATGTTGTATTCAACAAAATAATAAAAAATGTGCAAGCACTGATATGACTGTCTCAGTGCCCTCTTAATCACACAATCTCCTGTCAAGGGCTTGGGTAAATTAGCATGCATAGGAATGAACAAAAACATTCAGGTATATAGTGAACAAACCAGCATGGCATTAATTAAGATTGATGTTTGTGATGACACTATTAGTATCTGAGACAGACACATTCTGTTCTAAACTTGAAGTGCTTCGTAAAGTTTTCAATATATTTTCAATGACCGTAGATTATATTTTGCCACCTAAACATCAGAAACTGATCTTAATACCTGCCAGGGGAAGCTAGTACTATAAAATATAAGGAGAAATGATTTAATAGAATAGGGACTGTCACTATTCTAGGTAGAGAAGCAGTAAGTGATGACTGAAGGCTTCCTTATAGTAAATAATCTTCTACTAACCACACTAACAATATTCTAGTAAGTCTTTTGGTAAACCTTCAGAATCAGGAGTAAGCTTTCCCCCATATATATGAAGGTTGTCTTCACTGCTCAATCAAAATAATGGGTAATTTCATTTTTTTTCCCCTTTCAGGGCAAGGTTTGCCAATTTAGTTTAAACTCAAGTTCAGTTTTTCCCATTATCTATCAAATGGTCTTATGATAAATGTTAGCATACCTGTGAAAATCTATTTTCATTTTGATTTACAAAAATTTTTATTGATAGTAGTTTAAGAATGTATGTAACTATTTTATAACTGTGCATTTTCCCTATGTAAAACAATTTATTGTTGATTTCAAGCATTCATTTTGATAATATGGATCTAAATTCTATATAAAAAAAAAACATTTTTTGAAAAGGATAAAAATATATTAGATTTCCACTTGAGCTCAAGCAGAGCTACTAATATAAATCCCTTGTGTATTATTAAAGTAGATTTTTAAGTCCAGATTGTGTCAGTTTTTACTGAATAAGCATAAGAAAGCCTAGGCATTTCATCACTTCCATAATCAACATACACAATAGTTTATTTCTCTGCAACAACCACACTAGATATTGTGATATTTAATTGCCCATTGATCTTAGGTAAACAGGGTACTGCCATGGAGGAAAATCAGGCTGAGTGGAAATGAATTAAATACATTAGAATAGGCTAAAAGGAAGGTTTCAGTGAAAATAGCCAACTCAGAGTTAAAGTTGCTTTTAATTTGGTTGTAAATGAATAAGTGGTGGACAAATAAAGAAGACAAAAAATCAGCAGAAAAGCAAAAGACAATAATAAAATAAAAAGTAATGAAAATGTAATAATAAGGGAGATGGTCTAGAAAGACATAAAGCATTTGTAAAGCTGGATTAATGATAGACAATGAAGGTAAAAACAAAATTAAAAGGATTAAGTGCCAGAAGATCATTAGTTTTGGAGGGTAAAAACCAAAATGAAGACTAAATAGAAAAATTAGGGGAGAGGAGGTGTATTTTCTGTAAAAATCCATGAACTGTCAAGGGAGGTAGCTGAGAGGAGGGCTAAAGAATTGGTGCATTACTGCATGATGGTGTGAGTGAGGGCATACTTCTGAAGTGATATGGAACAGCACAGTGTAGGAATCTACAGGCCAAACAGGGCTGAATCACAGACTTTGGCGAATGAAAGAGTTACTCGATATACTACCCTAACAGTAGTTAAACTCCTAAAAAAGTTATACTGTGTTCTGTGTTACCTGATGTAAAGAACCCCTTGGTTAGAGTTTTCAAAATGTGGTAATGGATTTATCTATATAATGTAGTAAGTGCTATTTTAGGCTACATTAAAATGGTGTCAGGTTTGGACTCATGACTGTTAAAACGGTAGTAACAACCTCTTTTTTATTTGTAAGCATTCCTTGTTGCCTTTACTGGCTTGAACTCTTTGCCCACTTGACAACTTAGGTAACCAACTTTCCCAAAGCTGGTCACTGTGAATAGACTGTGTCCATCTTTGGAGACTCCACAATGTCTCTGGGCAACCTATTCTAGTGTTCAACCACACTGACACTGAAAAAATTCCTCTTGAGGACTGTTATGTTCAAGGCTGAATAGTCCTAAATTTTGCAGACTCTCCTCATGTATCAGATTTGCCAATCTCTCAGTCATCTTAGTGGCCCTTTACTGGATTCACTCCAGTTATATCCCCATATACTTCCTGCAGTCCTAAACCTGGAGACCTGCATCCTCTCTCAGGAGCTCAGCTGAACCACGATGTCTGGGTACCTAAGGCACTGGGGGGAGCTGCTGCTCCAAGGGGTTATGGAGACCATGCCCTGTAGGTCATCCCCATGATTGCCTCAGCAGTCCCATCTGCTGCTGGAGCTCACCAGCAGTGACAGCCTCCCAGCAGAGGCAGGCACCTTGGCTGTCTTCAAGAGTTCCCAGAGTCCTCTGAAAATTGAAGAAGATGTTCCTGGGAAGTCTAGAAAAGGCTGCAGGCTGCCTCTGTCAGCTGTGCTCTTTTCTAGAATGTAGAATGCTCTTTTCTAGGGTGTAGGCATATACAGTAGTACTTTGGCCAACTTTAGCATGCTTGAGTATTTTCTTATTATGTGTGTCTCCGTGTTTTTCTCTCCTATGATTCTATTCATGTATTATATATAACTACATATCCATTGAACTGAAAAAGACAGACTGTAACTAGTGTTAAGGGTACATGGCTCTGCTGCAATGATAATTTGTCTGCAGTAGAGCAACAATGGAAAGAGATACAGTGACATAAGCCACAAGCTGCTAGCTAATGATATTAAATATGGAGGTTTTTTTGGACCAAAGTACCATGTAACTACTTCCCCCACATAATTTTTCTGTGACCAACTAGAATTAACACGTCCTAGAAATCCTGTGTTTCTTTGTCATGCTGTAAACTTTTAGCCATCAGCCTTTCGTAGACACATTCTCTCTTACTGTTTGTTTTTTGATGATTTGTATTTAAGAGGCTTTAGATTTGTTCTGAAGGAGGAAAGAGATAAGTAGCCACATATATTAGAGGAAAAATAGTATTAAGAACTGAATATTATTCTTCTAAAGTACAAATTTACCATTGGATTCCAGCTTATGTAGGTAATGTAATTGTGCTATTAGAAGAGATTCCATATTTTTATTAACTCACATCAAACAGTGTTTTCTTTCAATTTACTAAGAGTTGCATATAGGGTTTTAATTTTTTTTTCTTTTCTGAAGAATTTTAGAAGATGTAAAACGAGATAAAAAGAGCAGTTTATTCTGTATTCCTACCAGCTCTGGACCTACTACACTTGCACATGAAAAATAACATATTAGAAAAACGTATTGAAAACTCATAACATTTCAAATCTGCTGATATGTTTTTATTATTTTATTCTCCAAGTAAGCATGTGAAATAGCTGGTTATAATTTCAATTTCACAGACAAGAAAGTGAAAATAACCATTTAAGGGTTATGTCCAGCTCACATTAGCATAAATGGAGCCAAGTTGTTGTAGTTAATGACAAGATGAAAATCTGCGTATTGCAATGTAAGGTTTGTGAGTATACTATGTGGCAAGCTTGAATGCCATCATCATACTGAAAACTAATTTCTCTTTGTTATTAACTTCATGAGCTTGTGTGAGAAATAACAAAAAGTGAAACATTTTCAAGGTGATGTGTTGAAGGGAAGAATAGACAAAACATAATGGCTGCCCTCCAAAAGAGCTGAAACAATCAAGACTAATGAAAACCATGTCTAAAAAGACTTTGCTGTAATAAAAATGAATACTACAATTTACAGGCACTAATTAACAGTTCAACTTTTGATACAAGCTTTCATTTTTTGATACAAGTCTGTGGCTGGGTATTTTCTTCTTAGTGTATCTTGTGTATTAGATTTCAAAATAAAGGGATGCCTGCATAAAATCCTAGTTTGACTTTTAGGAACATGACCTGGCACATCTCATTATTTTCTCTTAAAGCCAACCAGTCTTTGAGCTTGAGCAAAGTGTTTATTAATTTATTGTTTAGAGACATATGGGGCATAAAAGAGTACTGAATATAGCTGCTTTAAAAAAAGATCACCTTGTTGCTGTCATATGTACTATTATAGATGCGATAGTTTTTGTATTACCTGGAGTAGTATAAAGCAAGAACTAAAATAACCTTTTTGTGGAGCTTTTGAACACTTTATATTCATAAACATCAGCATATACAATAAGTTTTATAGTAAATGAGTACAGAAAAGGTGAGACTTTATTGGTACACTAAAAATAATTAATTTGGGATGGAGAAAATACAATAAATGTAAAATGCTCATCTGCTTTGTCTTCTTCAGCCTTGTGCTGTGAATCTTTTTCCTTGTGAATTTCCCACTGGATGAGGTTACCATCATCAAACTAAGTCTGACTATCACTGCTTTACTGTCTGCTGCTCTCAAGTCTGCGTATGGGGTGGCTCCTGTGATCATTTTTCAACCCCTTTCAATGCATTAAAACTGGTTTATTTAAATAGCAGATCTTGGCTAAACTTTATGTATTTCCATCCCCTGACTTACTGTTCCTTTTGAGCCATCAAAATTAACCAGGAATATGCTTCCAATTTTGAACTTGGACCCATGCATTGCATACATCCATCCCTCTGGCAGACACATTGGGTAATTAATGCCGAAGCGTTCAGACATAATATACAATTCAATCTACATTTCCTGCAGAAAACAGAAGACAAGCTCTAGATGATATGGAAGGGTTAAGTTTACTCCAGACAGCTTCTTTTCATTCCCAGTTTTCACTAGAGGTGGGGGGATGTCAGGTCTCTACCAAACATTAAATGTTTTGTTTTTTTTTTTTCACTTACATGCGGCTTTTGTACATGGCAGATATTTTGAAGAGAAGCATCCCTACATTTGAAGTGTTGTCTTAACGCAAATATGGTGCAAGGTCATGGAAAAGTTACACCTCCAAAATTGCCTTAGGATTTTCCAGTATTTGCCTCTAAGGAATATGTCCTTAACTGTATAAATTGTTCTCATGCACTTGGATAGCTATGACAGTTTGCTCCAGTGGTGAATCTGCACCCAGGTGCAGTAGGTGCTCGAATCTTCTGCATGTTGAAAAATTAGTTTCAAGTTTATTTTCATTGGCACAAACCTAGAAAAGATGTAATCACATATTGAAGGTGAAGTCTTATTTTTATGAGCATAATTATTTGAACACAGTTGTCAGGAATCTCTTAAGTGATTTTGTTTCTTGTTCAATGAGCACTAATTAGTATTGCAGCAGATACATGTTGTTTTTAAGAAATAATAGATATGTTCATTATACCGATATTTTTACAGATATTTTACTTAATCAAAATGTCACATTTTTTCTTGCATGTAAACAAATGCTTAAAAAAGACACTTCTGTCTTTTTTTTCTTTTTTAACTAAAAAATACAGATGAAATGATTCATGTTAAAAAAAAAAACAACTCACTCTTTCTACATCTTAATATCATATAATTTATGGCTTCCTTTTTAAAGTTACAGACATTTTAGGAAAACTAAGAGATACTTTGTTGTCTTTGTGGTAGCTCTAGAATATGCTAGTCATAATTATATGCAAATAATTTTTACTTTCTTTTACAGCAGGCACACACTGTAACAATTTAAGATTTTTTAGATATATTTTAGCTGTAAGGATGTGGAGCTTAAGCTGTGCTGTCATACAAATATAATTGTATGAACCTGTAACTTTCAAGCACTGCCTGTCATATCTTAATCTTGGAACAAGATTTAATGTAAAGATTCCTGTCAATGCACCAGTGGTTAAATAATATCCTGAATCCTGGAAAAGGCAAATCAGACAGGTGATTATCATGCTCCTTCTAAAATGTTTTGTCTTTATTCTCTTTATGATCTTATAAGCTTTGTTAATGTTTTCTAAATAATTTCTGGTGCAGAGGTGAGAGGTGTCTTTATATAAGATGTCTTTATATATCAGCTCTTCTGAAGCTGATCAGACCCCAACCTCATCCACACCAGTTTCCTCTCACTGCTCATTTCTTGAGCTTGTCATCTTGACGGGATAGTTTGCATCAATGTTCATTATAATTAGACCAGATTTTATTAAGCTTCTTTGTGGTAGATGAGTATGTGCTTCTTGGGTAAATACAAGGTCACTGCAGTGAATATATCAAAGTACTGATTGACTGATGATTTTATAGATGAGGTTCACATCCCTGAATAGGAAACGCTGAAGTACACAACCTGCAACAGAAATGCTCATCTTAATGGTTCATTTTACTAAAGATGCTGGCTTTTATGTTTAGCTTTATTTTTGGGTTTGGTTTTGGTAGTCTTGTTCCTCCAGAAAAGGAGCTGATAATTTTCATTAGCAGTGGAACAAGCCATTCACTATTGGACTACACTAGGCAGAAAACATGACCTTTTTTTCCTATATTCTCTTCTGTATCTTTGGCTCTGAAATTCTTGGTGTATAGGAAGCTCATAATTAGCCACACAGGATGACAGTTACTGCATTTTGCTGATATATTACTTTGAGTTTTCTTCTTTAAAAAAAAGTAATGTTTTCTCTCACTTTTTGGTCAAAGGTTAAAGAATGCAAGATGAGTAATAATATTCTGCTTGACTGCAACCCTCTGTTAGTGTACTATAGCTCTGTAGGCTTTGCTTTCGCAGTTATCATGTTTTCAAGCAAGTTGGTGGAAGCTATAAAAAACAATGAATGGAAATATAAATAATTCAACAGGATAGGAACAACAAATATGTATTTTGCAGAGTAAGTAATTGCTCACAAGTCCCTTGATGGTTTTTACTGTAGTCAAAAGCATGACTATGCTAATAGGAATGGTACAGTAGCTTTAGTGTACTTGGCCTTTCAAAAGACCATCAAAATTTTTGACCAATGGCTCTCACAGAAATTAAATTCTCATAGGTTGGATGGGAAGGCTATATATTGGTAACCAGATCAAAAAATGGGGGGCAGAATTTAGGAATACATAATTGTTTTACAAAGAACTTGTTTCCAAATCAGAAATGCTATTTGGTGCTATTTTTCCTCCCTTAAAGAGTTGTCTGGATATTTTATGAACACTGTCAGCTACAGCCAAAATATGGAAGAAGCCACCCTGGGGCACAGTCCCTTCTAAAATGGTCCCAGAAGAGTGAGTTCATCCTCTCACCCCTCCTGTTTCCTGAGGGAATAAGCACCAAGTCTCCACAGCAGAGCTGCTGTGTACAGCCCCAGCAGGCATAGAGCTGTAGCTGTCTCTGGCTCCTCCAGGATGTGCTGGGCTCTGAGGAAGAGCCTTTGTAGCCTCCTACAAAAGGATAGTGCAGCATTTGTACAAAAGCCACCTTCTGGATTCTCCACACAATCCACAGGTCAGCTACTGCTGATAAGCATTGCCATTTGACTATCTGTCTGAGTTGTGCTGCCATTAATTAGCTCTGCCACTTTTCACCTCACTGTTGCCATTTGATTAACTTTTCCATTGCTGCCTTTTGGGTTTTGGCCTATTTTTAATTCATTGCTGCCATTTCATTAACTCACTCTGTCATTTAATTTAACTTTTGTCTTTTGATATACTTGCTGTTGCCAGTGGATTTAACCTTGTCTTACCAGGCAGCCTGAGTTTGTCTTCCATCTTCTCCCCTGATCCTTAACTCTCCCTGCAGTGAGACATTTCCTTAGATCCATCACAAAGGCTTCATCAGCAATCTTGTCATTTTTCCTCAGTTTTTTTGGTCCCCTTTTCGAAGTTGAATCTTTTTCTTGAGGCATCAAGTTTATCATATTTTTTTAAGAATTGAGTCAAAATTTTTTTAAAAAATTGTCAGGTAACAATATAAACTGACAGTGTGAAGGATTCAGTCCTTCTTTTCCTTTAACAATTGTCTTTGGATACTTCTACATTGCCTTTTACACACAGGTTTTAATCTGATGCTGCTCTGGGTAGGCTGTATTGCATTGAAGGATGTAGTTTTCATAGCTAAAACTGTTTCCCTAAAGCATCGTGAACATATATCCCCTGTGAAAGGAAAGTTAATTAGCTGATTTTTGGAGAAACCAGGATTGCAGATTTCCATCTAACATGTTGTAAGGATTTTAATAGACAAAATTAAAAATATTTATTTTGTAGAATACCTTAACAAAAATGCACTTCCTTGATGTCTTTGTGTTCCCCCATCTTCATACCTCTCTCTCTATATATATTCTTTTTTTTTTTTTATGCTATAAAAAAATATAGACTGCAAATGAGGAAGTCAAAAATATGTTTCCTTCTTTGTCACTTAGCTGTTAATGTGGACTGCCCTTACAATCTGCCCAGATAAAAAATTAATAGACAGTGAAAGAGAGAAAATGACATTTTAGCTTAAAAAGGGGCTGTGTTATGACACTGGTTCTTCAGGAAAATAGTCTTTCAAGGACCTAGCACTACATTTGAAAAGTTGAAGGATGTTTAATGAGAATTATGGGCATAGGATGATTGATTATACAATTCTATATTAACCTCTATAGTGATTTTTGAATCTTCCTGGTATTTCAGAAGTGTCAGTGAAGAGTGGGAAATATTGAAATCCTGTTAAGAATTAATCTTTGTTATTTATTTGTTAACTTAAACTTGCTTAGCTTACTTCCTTTAAGTTTCTATGGTTATTACTGAGGATTATGGTGAGATCAATATTCTTTGGAGTGGGGTCTATAAATCTTAAACCCCACGTCTTCCACACCTCCACCTTCCCTTTTCTTCACATTTGTATTTTGTTTCCTTATGTCTCCAGTAAATTTTTTGTGGATTTGAAAATGCCCTCCCCTTCACTGTTAGCTATCATTAGTCCCTAGCAAATGTGGTTAGGGAGTGTAGTCCCTAAGATGTGCCCTTTCTAACAATCTGGGAGTGTGCATCAGATATATCTACAGTCACAAAGGGGTTCATTTTCCTGTTCCATAGTGCTAATTAGGCATCAGATTGCCTAACAGCTCCTACACAGAACAAATCACATGGTTGCTACCCTTTAAATTCCCTTTCCTCTTTTTATTTTTTCAAGTTCTTGCCCTCTAACATACTCTTGCTTTCTGAGATAAACACCTCACACCTTGTTTATTTTAATTTTACACTTTTATTCAGTATGTGTGGCATGGTTACCCTGGCAATTACTACTTTGGGTCAGCAACTCTGTGAAGCTACCACCCTACTTTGCTATCTCTAATGTTTACCATTTTTGCATCACCTGTGTTGCTGTCTTGTTAGTGCAGACACCAGCCAAGGCTGGCCAGCTGCTGCACTCCTCTTTGCTCTCTGTAATACCTTGTAATTTCTCATGCTGTTAACTTGCTAGTATAGCTACAGGTCAAGTCTTGTCCTTCTGTGCTCATTCCATAATGCTTCCTCTCTCACAGATAATATGAGCTAATATGAAAAGGAGCTGTATGACCCCACCTCTCTGCCATAGAGCCTGCATGCACCTTCCTTTGTCCTCTCCAAGGGCTGCACAGTTTGGAGAAGGAGCCAGGCTCTCCTGGAAATTGCCTGTAATGCCACAGTTGCAGTAGCTGTAGTCTCACATTTTGGAGTAGGACTTTTTTGGGCCTTGCAGTGACTCACACAGGAGACACACAACACTTAAAAGCAGTAACACCACGGTAAGGTTAATAGATTAACAGGACCATAATTGTCCATGTAGAAAAGCAAGCAGTGTTTACCTTCATAGAAAACTTCTGCTTACTTTGTTTCCAAACAACCTTCATAGCTTTAACAAGTTTAGTGATTCAGTATGGTAGAAACAGTAGTAGGCTTAATCCTCTAACCTGAGGTCACTGTGAAATATTTCCCTTTGGTGGGACCATGATCTAAAAACAGTACTTTTTTCAGCTACAAATCACAGGTGTTCTGTATATAAACTACCTGTGAAGTTGCTTCCAACTTTCTAGCTGGAATGAACAGACCTTCCAGGTACTGTTGTAGGTGTGAGATATTTCTCTTCAAAGCAGTAGTGGTTCTGTCACCTGCATAGGCTTGCTTGTGTGTTCTTCAGTAATCTATAAAAGGCAAATTTGGGAAAAAGGAAGCATCCTGTGTTGTTCCCATAGGATAATTTCCAAGTTGCATAAAAGGAAAAAAGATATAAATCCCCAAACCCTCATTTGATCCTACTCAGATACATGCAAGAATTTGCCTTTCAGTTTTGAATAGATTTATTTAACATAATACCTCATATCATGCTGAAAAAACCTTTATTATTGATAACTCAAGTACCTCTATGAAATTACATGGGATGATAAGTTAGTTAATCATTGTATCACACTGCATAAGGTCAATGTGCAGCTAACAAAGTATTGAGAGGCTCAAGACGTATTTTAATGCTGAATTTGTAGTCATTTACTAGAAATAATCATAAAATTTTTTTTAGGAGCTTTCTGGAAAAATGGAGAAGTCTAGACATTCATGGGGAGACTTCCTAGAAACACAGTTATATACATGTGAAAACAATACCCAATAGACAAATTGCTGTTGGAAGTTGGAAGTTACTGGACAAGTTGTACCTTGGGAGGTGATGGCATTTTAGGCCTTCTAGGATATTGAATTGTTCTTACTATGTTTAGGGAGCTGTGAATAGGGTAGCCCTGCTGTTTTGGGTAGCAAAAGATATTTATAAAGTTGTTTGATTTTGCATAAACATTTCTGCATACATTGAGGTTATTTTTCAGAGACCACAACATCTATTTCTTCTTCCCTGGCTTGTGCTTTACACAGATAAAGGCTTCTTTTGATGCAGCCCAGCATAAAATTAGCTTTCTGGGCTGCAAACACACAAATGTATCATGTTGGTATGAGGAGGTTCACTCCTGAGATAACCGAAAAACTGTATGACCACTCAGTCTTGGAGAGAGTGAGGTCAAAGCTACAACTACACTAAAACACAGCCATATGTTGTTTGAATGACTTGTTATTGAAAATATTACTGCTTGTATTCTGTCCTTCAAAACGGAAGGAATTCTAAAAGTTTTCACTGACTTAGCAGCTGCAGTGTTTGCATAGTGTTGTAGTTATATAGGAGCTTACCTTGCACCAGCTTTCCGTGATACCTAATCCAAAATCAGAGGTGTTACTGTAGCCCTGAGCAGACCTAAATGTGCTGAGTGTAATACATTGAGATTCCTTCAATACCACCTGCACTCAGGGGTGTGCCAGGAGCTGGTCGCAACATCAGAGGAAAGTGTTCCTAAGATTTTTTGTATAACGATTTTGAAGTTGTTATTAATGAGGCTTTCCTGTACTAATGTGGCATATCCTGCCCTTCTACTCTGCTCTTGTGAGACCTCACCTGGAGTATTGTGTGCAGTTCTGGTGTCCTCAACATCAAAAGGACATGGAGCTGTTGGAACAAGTCCAGAGGAGGCCACAAGTCAGGGGACTNAGTTCTGGTGTCCTCAACATCAAAAGGACATGGAGCTGTTGGAACAAGTCCAGAGGAGGCCACAAGGATGATCAGGGGACTGAAGCATCTCCCATATGAAGACAGGCTGAGAGAGATGGGGGTTTTTAGCCTGGGGAAGAGAAGGCTGTGTGGAGACCTGATAGCAGCCTTCCAGTATCTGAAGGGGGCCTATAGGGATGCTGGGGAGGGGCTCTTCATTAGAGACTGTAGTGACAGGACAAGGGGTAATGGGTTCAAACTTAAACAGGAGAGGTTTAGATTGGATCTAAGGAAGAAATTCTTTACTTTTAGGGTGGTGAGGCACTGGAATGGTTTGCCCAGGGAGGTTGTGAGTGCCCCATCCCTGGCAGTGTTCAAGGCCAGGTTGGATAAAGCCTTGGGTGACACGGTTTAGGGTGTCCCTGNTGGTGAGGCACTGGAATGGTTTGCCCAGGGAGGTTGTGAGTGCCCCATCCCTGGCAGTGTTCAAGGCCAGGTTGGATAAAGCCTTGGGTGACACGGTTTAGTGTGAGGTGTCCCTGCTTATGGCAGGGGGGTTGGAACTGGATGATCTTAAAGTCCTTTCCAACCCTAACTATTCTATGATTCTATGATTCTATGTTTAGTGTTATTGTAATTGGATTTAGAGTAACTTGCATTTTCATTAGAGTACTAAGATTTTATTTAGGCTACCGACTTGTTGCTGGCTTCCTTTTGACAACAAGATTTTGAGTCAAAGATAGGTGACAGAAAATGAGCCTTCTAGATTGTACTCCTTGTAACTATTTTCTAAATGCCGTTGATAAGAAGGTTGCTGCTCAGAGTGGGGTAAACTTGAGCAGAAACTCAGGTGCTGGGGAATGTATATCAGTGGCCTATTAAATTTGATTACTTTAGGCTTAGATGACAGATAAATGGGGAATTTGAGAGTTTGGATTTTGAATTTAAGTTCCTCTGTTCTGCCTTCTTCCTACTTTATGCACTTAGGACTGCTATTGAATTCAGGTTTTTAGTCATTCTAGGAATGGATAATGTTTTAGCCAACACTCTGGAAAACAAGTAACCTCTGAGCACTTTGTACCCATTGTTTTATGTTAATTGGCAATCTCATGACCTGTACTGAAAACTAGCAAAGTTTACAACACTCACATGGGTGCGGCTTTGCTCTTACCTCATTGGTCATAATTTCTGAGCTATTATCAATGTTCTAAGTGTTCCAGAATGAACAAAAAAGTGAAAATAAATGATCTTTTCATGTGTTGAAATAAAAATTTGAATGTTACCAGTAACAGAACAGATCTTAATTTAATGCATGCTTATTATTTTACATATAAGAAAATCTTTGTGTAATTAAACATATATCTGAAAAAAATTAGTTTGGGACAGTGTATGCAGGAAGAGCACTCAGGCCATGCTCAGTGTAGACTTCATTTATGTTCACACCTTAACTGCCAGAATGTTTGCACTTCAGCAAAAAGCTGACTCACAAATACTGTTTTCTATCTTGTACGTTGGCCTCTCTGCTGTTTTAAAGTGTGGGATTTCTAATGGTTTTCACCACTTGCAAACCTGTACACTTTTTCATGGCACCATGAAACAAGTTTTGTTTAAGTTAACTATGCATTAGAAATTTGAAGGGGGCACAGGGACCAAGTGTTTTGATAAATATAATTCATTTTTTTTACAATCCACAAAATCATATTGTTTTCTGAGCTAAAAAGGTGTATGTAAGAAAAGGCTTTCTTGCTGAAGCTTCAATTCTTTCTTCTGTAAAGAACACTTAAAAATAGTGTGTATGAGATAAGTAGTTGGCTTCAAAAGTTCCTGCACAAAGAGAATGTGATCTCAAACAGAATTATAAAATCAATTTTGCAACTATTGAGATACCTCAGATGTCTGAAAGCAAAGATAACATTTGATTTAGCATATATTGAAGCTATATTTGAGAAATTTCTCATAAATAGCATTATTTATTTCCTGGTTTTTAGATTCTCTTTAAGAGAAAAAGCTTTTTAAATAAAGTTACCTCCTAAGTAGACTCCCTGTAGTCACTAAATAAGCCAATTTTTATCTGCCTGCTGGCATGAAATGCACCTTTCTAATCTAACATGTTAAAGATTGCAAAGCTGTATGGCATTGTTCAATATCGTTCCTGACCTCATGTGTCTTCTTATTTAAAAAGCTATCAGGTGAAAAAAAAGGGATAAAGGATATTATCTAACTTCTGTGATCTGTGATAAGTGGCAGACATGAAAAGAGAAGTATATCGTGGAATAAAATGGCCTAATTAAAGGCAATTATGAAAATGTGGTGAGAAAGATAATGGTTTCTTCTGTACAATCTCAGAAAGTACATACTGCATTCACTATAGAAGTGACACTTAGTCAGTGATGAGATATAGAATCTGCATTCATAAAGATCTTATCTTGGTTTGCTCTTTGCCTTCCATGACGTCTTTTGGAGTAAATTTTTTTTCAGCACTGCTGCCTGCAATTCAGATAGGTGATGCAGCGGGTGAAGCACATGCTGGGGTGCTGTTTCATAGGTCACAATTTTGGCTTCCAAGAATGTTTTTAAAAGAATTATAATAACTCTTATGGTCACAGCCATTTCAAACTGTAGTATTTTTTCTGCTTCACTATCTATCCTTTACATGCTAAGCTTTTTCTATTTCTTTGCCTCATGTTAACAAAAAGAATGGTAAATCTCTCCACATCACACTGTGCAGACGTACTACAGTTATAGGAACATTGTAATTTTAAATGTTTTTCCTTTTAAAATTTCTATATATTCTATTTTTTTAATATTTTTTCATTATGTTTTCTTCATTATTCTTAATATATTTTTTCTTCTCATCAGTTTGTCAGACTTTGATGCTGTGTTTAATATATGCTTATTTTTTCATAAACTTTTTTTCATTTTATTCACTGTACACGTATCTCTTTATCCCCTTAATGACTACTCATTTTTACATAGCTTTGGTGTCAGGATTATGCTTGTATCCATTTATGTTTTGCTGTAAATATTATGTCTTTGATAGCCCTTGTTGCTGCTGTCAGAAGGGCTAATAAACTGGACAGCAGGCAGGGTTTCAGCATTTTTGAGTTACAGCCTGAGAGAGCCTTTGCATACTATATTTTTGCCTTCAACCTGCCATGATTGTCTTGCAACATTCATGCACCTGTCTACAAAGATTTCCTATTTTCTATTCTTCCTAATACAATATTTGGTGTTAAATGTTGAATGAGTTTCATATATATTCCCTGTCCAAAAAGACAATTAAAAAAAAAACAATCCTGTAAATGCTATTATGGGTAAAAATTGAAATTGTTTTGTATGACTCAGAAACAATACTATCACTCAGGCCTTTTCTTGCTTATAACTCATTGCCTGGGCATTGTCCATGGCAAATTTGTAAGTACATATTTAAATCCATTTCTGCGTAGCACTTAACTGAATCCTTCCTTTTAATAATGAATTCAAATTCCATTGTCATAATGGAGATTCAGTACACAGACTATCAAACCCTATCTAATTATTCAGGGATTTTTTGCAGCATAGCGAAACTGTGGGATCATTATAAGATCAGCCTTTGAGGATTTGATGCTCCTTGCACCATAGAAAAAGAAAAAAGGATATCTTGTTCTCATTGTTGCAGTCTTATCACTGCTGGACTCCTGTCTTCAGCAATAACTTGTGGTGTTCAGTTGTACATCTTTTGGTGGTTCTGACAAAAATATTTACTTTGAGGGATTTTCTAAACTTAAATTCAAAGTAGTCTTCTCTTTCCTTAATGAAAGGTGTGAATGCAACAAAGAAAAAAATCCAACCCAACCTAACCCAACCCAACCAGTCAAAAAAAGCCACACAAAATCCCAAAGGAGCAGCAACAAATACAACCCCCAAGCAAACACACACACACACACACAAAAGCCACCACACAAAAACCCTCAAAAGTGACAAAGGTTTTTGTGTACTGATTTGTGTACTCCAGGTTCTTCTACCCCATTGTTGTACTTCAGTTTAATCACTAAACACTTAGCTGAGTTTCAATTTATATTCATTATTACTGACTATAACTGTCATATTCTATTGTTTTTTTTTTCTTTTACCTGATCAGAGAAAGCTGACTAAGTAGCACCAGTTCTTAGACAATAACATTGAATTATTCTTCCAACCTATGACTTTTGGCTCTTAACCAAAAGGCACACTGATGTATGATGTTTATTCACACAGAGAGGATCTTTTAAGTTATTTCTAGATGCACTGTTACATATTACAGTTTCAGATTGACTGTGTGATGTTGCATGCATAATTTACGTTAGACATTCATAATCATTGTTGACTTAAGTTTAGGATAGTTCATAAATACTGTTTCACATTATGTATTTAATGAATATTTTTATTTTATCTTGTATATTAATTTTCTCTGGTGTTTACTTTTTTAAAGCAGTCTTAAGAAGTGTTATATAATATCAGACCATCTCACAGACATTTGATTAAACAAGGACATTATTAATTCATATCATAGTCTCAGGAGGCTGTTTTCTCTGATTTTGTAATTTTCTATTTGGATAAATTCTTTTGAGGACAACATATTCTTGAGTTACAGGAGTAATGTGGAAAATAACAGAATTTTATGACCTATTTAACTTTCTCCATATTCCCAAGTTCAAAGCCAGCAATATTATGTATAATTGGGATAAACTCAGTATTCAAAAGAGATTTCTTACAGAGCTTGCATGCAGACGACAGAGGCTCTTTTAATATATTCTAATGCATTTTTATTTTTCACATCAGAGTTGCTGATTTAAAAATATTTCAAATGCTAAAGTATATGTACCTTTCTATGTCTCTAGGTTATAAAAACATCCTTGTTCCAAATATTTACTTTAACAGACAAACCAATCATTGCAGCAAAGAGATTTAGCTACATTGATATTAAGATAAATTATGCAGCTGTCTGATAAAGAATGATTTATTCCAATTTATTAATAACCAGTTCATAAATGTATCCTTTGTCTGGTTTAGGCTGGTGAATCTGAACAGTAAAAATTTAACCTGAACTTCCAGTTAGTATGAAGCTCTTCCTTGAAAAGAACTGTACTGATTTATATCATTTGGGCATCTAGTCCTCCTTTTGGTTCAAATCACTGGAGATGCTCCCTGGTATTTATATATAATTTAGATTTTTCCTCACCACAACAAGTCGTTCCCTGGTATTCCCTCTTGTCAATGCGCAACTGTGGATCTGAGGTAAGGGCAGATACTAACTAAAAGGAGATATCTCCCCTTCTACCCGCAGTTCCTCATTGCTGCTTATTCCTGTCCTGGGTTCAGCAGTAGCAGTCATTTTTTCTCCTTCCTAGTAGCTGGTACAGTGCTGTGTTTTTGATTTTTGGCCTGCGACCAGTGCTGGTAACACTGATGTCTTTATGCATCTTCATGCCAGCTCAGTTAACTGAATGGCTTCACAAAAGCTGCTGCCACCCCTGTAAAGGAAGATGAAGAAACAGGAAGGGCATTTGCTCCCTCCATGGCAGCCCCTGTGGTTGTTAGAGTGATCTGATGGTGGCAGTGCACCTTGAGTCCATTCAGCTTAGTGGATAAAATATGAATTCTGTGAATGAAAGTGGTAAGATAGCTTAGGTCCCTTGTTTTTTCTTGCTGCTTTTATTCAAGCAAATACATTTGGCTTAATGAATAAATTGGGAAATACATTTTTTGAGATTTTAGTACCTAAAGTTAACTTGCTGATGATTTAGCTGTAGAATAATTCAATATAGTTGGTATTTTAGTATAAACTCGAAGACATATTCCAGTTCTTCAGTGTGTAGCTTCAAAGACTCCATTTCTCAGTTTAGTGTACAGTGAGGGTTCTATCTTTCATTCATGCATCACACACTAGTTTTGAGCACTCTCTTCTATGTTTTCTGTGATGTTTCTTTAAAACTAAATAAATAAATAAACCCAAATCACTGTAAATATATCAAGGCCTTTGCTATCAAATCATAGCTCTGTAGACAGTATAAAAACAAGGAAGAAGAAAAGGTGATCATTTTCTGACCGCACTTGAAAACTATGCTTTCAGCAGAAGTCAACTAATAGGTGAAAGAACACATGCAGTGTGGATATAAATAGCAACCAAAGTATTTTTTGCATATAAATAAACTTGTTTCCCATCTTTCTTGTGGCAAGAGGCTATAGAGGAAAATTCTCATTAGACAATGAAACATGTAGTCTCTGTAGTTGCTATGTAATGTAGGTTTTGGTGGAGAAAAGCATGCATGCACAACCCTACTGTAAGGTGTTAGCTTTGAATGATTAAGGGTTATTTTATGCAAATGTTCTTGTCAGGGTCCTGTGAGTACTAGCAGCCCCTGGCTGTTCTGACCCCCTCACCCCCACCCTGTGACTGGTTTTCTGTGAAATACTGCTGCAAACTCTCTCCCATCTATTCTTATTTCTTGTGAAAAATATTAAGTCCTTGAGAGGGATATGAAGGGGGAAATGAACCCAGGTGCTTGATGAGAGCTAATCAATACAATCATATTGTGGGTGACGGTGTTTTCCTTCTGAAAGGTGCTGGCAAAGTCACAGCATGCAGCTGGGACTGTTGCTGAAGGAGACTGTAGCTGCAGCAGAGGCTTCAGGAAATCAGCATGGAGGCAGTGCAGTGGTAAGGGTTGGCCCATGATTTGGGGGTGTCATACTTAGCATGGCTGTGTTGGGAATATGATGCCTAGGTGGCAGTGGTGGTGGCAGACCTCAGGCTCTCTGCCTCAACTCCCCATGAAACTCCAGAGAAATTTCTTGCCCCCGGCTTTGGGTGTTTCCTTCTTCCAGGGAAACTTAAAGGTTGATGACTAGGGCAGACCAAGGATGAGGAAGAGGTGGGGAGGGGCTGCAAAGGATTTTAGGGGGAGATGATTACATGCTGGTGAGAGCAATCAGAGCCTGCTGGTACTATTCAAAGTTTGGGGGTTAGAGAACAAGAAAATTATACTTTTAATTTAAAATCTTAAAGAAACTGACTTGTCTACCTTCTGCAAAAGTGGGTTCTTATACATCACTCAAACTTTGTGAAGAACACATGACATATATTAGTGAGTCACAACAGGGATGGTCTCAGAATAAACATGTATAATTTCAGAAGGAGTGATTTTAAAGATTTAGTCAGCCAGATCCAAATTGTGCTAGATAAATCACCTACCAACTGTTTGGCTTCTAAATCATGAGACAAAATAATGAAAAACAGATGTTTCATGATAGGAAGTGACTAAGAGCTAACTAATTCTATGAGATCTGAATATTTTAAACCATGACTGCACTGTCAATAGCTGGAGATAGTGATAACCGCCCTTCTTCCTTCTGCTTTCGAATCTTATACTGGAGATGAGAGTATAGTTTAGTACTGTTACTGAGGCCTCTGCTTCTGATTTTTTAATGTCTACCTGTAATTTTGTTTGAGACTCCAATTTTACTCCCCCTCCTTTCTCTTCTTCTTCAAGAAGTTTGCTTTGGAAATACAATCAGACCTTCAGCATTTTTCTTTTGTTCTTCTTTGAAACTACACTGTAGATCACCTAGGAAATACTTGCCATGGAAAAATGTTTCCCAGCGGAGTTCAGCCTTTGACAATCACTTCTCTCCACTGCTGTGATGCATGCAAACTTTGCTTTGTTGCACAAACAATAGCTTTGTTTTGAAAATGAAAAATTTGTACTGGCCTACATTATTTTGCTTGGCTTTCAAGAAGACTGTCAGAAGGCTAAAGTTATCACTTATAATTATGTGTCAATCTTTTTGCAGCTCCATTCATATGATGATACAATTGGAATAAAGCTATTGGTGGGTGAAAGGCAAGGTCCTCCTGAGTACTGGTTAAACTGTAGTACCTTGATGATAACAGAGGCTCAAACCTTCAGTGGTAAAAATTGATGTAGACATATTAACTTCAACTGAATATTTGTACCAGGGAGGTTTTTCTCTGTGTATTTTCCTCATCTGAATAGTTTTAATTTTCCAAAGGTTCATTATATTGATTTTAGTACTACTTAGATTAGATCATAACTATCAACAGACTACATATTTTGAGAATTATTGTTGTAAAGTAGCGTTTTGACCATGATAGTGATACTAGCGTTCACTAGCCAGAGCTCATTGCTGTCTCCTTTATGTAGAAGATATCCTATGTGTAATTAGCTCAGCTCTTGCACTGCCAAAGGTGGGATTCAAGCACCTGGTGTTCAGAACAGAAATCAGCTATACCTTCATTACTTGAGATTGGTCTTCTATAGCAAACAGATTATAGACACTCGTGCTATAATAATAATAATTCATATCACTGTCAAATTAAGTCAGCTAACATACGCAGCATGCACTGAATTAAAACTGAGAAAGTATTAGACTAGCTGTGCATTTTGTAGACAAATTCTTTATTTCATACTGCATATTGTGCACATAAGAAATGTGTAAATATTGTCACACGTGTATCTCTTCATTTCAGTTCTATAAGCAAAAAAAGATTTATTCAGTACTCCTTTGAAAGTAATTCATATTAAGTAACTACTGTGAAAGAAAACAATGGACTCCCTAGTGGTAAAAAAAAAAAAATGTGATCTAAAAAATAATATGATTGTTAATATTCTAAAAAGTTGAAAATGTCCATATCTTGTAGTAATCTTATTTAGTATTAAATGGCAAAATCTGTGTTTGAGTATATATGTGGTCCATTTACTTATGGGTGTTTGGTAAACAATATAACATGTTACATAGTGCATTGATATTCAGAGGGCCTACCAGAGCTTCATAATTCTGGTGCATCTGTTACATAGTTACTTAATGCAATTAAATTACTATACTAGATAGAGCAGGCAGCAAAATTTTAATGGCCATTCTCCTTCTAAATTTTCCACTAGAGATGGAGCTTTTTAATAGCAAAGACTGTGGGCAGAAAATCCGGAGAAGAGCAATGTACCATAAAACTGGAAAGCAGCTTGTCTTGAAACATTTGGCTTTCTGCAAATACTGCTTCATATTCATGCAAAAAAAAAAAAAAAATCCCTAAAAAAGTACGCTTAAGAATATAATAGTTTAATANTAATAGCAAAGACTGTGGGCAGAAAATCCGGAGAAGAGCAATGTACCATAAAACTGGAAAGCAGCTTGTCTTGAAACATTTGGCTTTCTGCAAATACTGCTTCATATTCATCAAAAAAAAAAAAAAAAATCCCTAAAAAAGTACGCTTAAGAATATAATAGTTTAATAACAGGGTTTTAAAAATCTACTTGACAGAATGGTTTTACGAATTCATCTTCCAGTCATCTCCTGAAGAATAGTTCCTCACAGAAAAAATGGCTGTACGATTGATGTAGCTGGACTCATGTCCTATAAGCATATGCTAATTAACATATGCTCCATTCTGAGCCCATAGGAGACAGTAGACCATTTCTGTGGCTAGTGACATATGAAAAAAATCAATATCTGTCTTTTTCAGGCAGCAGGTGTCCTTTGTCACTGTTGTTTCTGCTCTCAGAAGTGATTTGTGGATATGATAGCTGGATGTCTAGAACAACAATAGTGAAGTGGATATGATAATACAGATAGAGTGATCATGTATGTTCCTGGCTATCATGATTATGCTATGTGGCCATGAAGAGGCATACTAAAGCTAGTAAGCAATAAGTGTTGGCAGGCTACAGACTTTAAAATGCCTGGTTAAATAGCATGTGCTTTGCTGAAATCCTTAATTTTTTATTTTTTTGTTAATTTCTGAGATGTGCTTAGGCATGTCTTTCTTTTCTTTGCATCCTCTCTTTTCAAGAGCATCAAGTATGTCTCCTTCCCTCAAAACCAAAACTTCCAGAAACAGGCTTATCCTGGGCCTTACCTACTCATGGTGAATCATGTGTAAAGAAATATGAAAATAAGGCTTGTAAGGTAATTCATGTACAACTTTAGGAAAACAGGATATGTTTTTTTTCTTTTTGTCTTTTTTCACTATATCTTCAGAGATATGCAACTTTTCATAGCTAAAGGCTCATGAAGCTTCATTTTAAACTGTGAGCAATGTTCAAAGGAAGCAAAGTTAACATTCACTACACTTATGGCTGCTCATTAACCTCCTCCTGAACACAGTTTCCTTTGTTTTCCTAATATTTATGGTATACACTGAGACTTAAAAGAGGTTTTTGCCATTGCAAAAAATCCTTTTGAGAACACTGAACACTGTTTTACATGAATATTCATGAAGAATCCGTATTGCTTGCAGTGAACAAGCTTGCAGCAGTCAGATAATGTCCACAGCTATAAGAAGTGCCTGTGTAAAATATTCACTATGAAATACAATTGTTTCACATTGGAACAAGTCTGGGTTTTGTAACTAGGCAGTTTCCACAAAGTATTTCCTCACTAATCAAGTCTTTATACATCCATTCTTAAGGTCACTGATATTTGTCATATAGTCTGAGCAGATTTTGAAAAGCTAGACACAATTTATTCACTTATTTTTCAGTTCTGTTTCTCTCTTTCAAGATTCTTGTTTTCTTTCAGTTCACCTAAAATTTTTGATAAAACTTTGAAAAACTTCATATCATTCTGCCCCAACTGACCCTGTAATATAGCATGCCTACAGAAGTTGCATTAAAATATGCGTCCATTTGAACCACTGGAAGAACCATCCCATATGTCAACCTCTTCATAGACATAGAGAAACCTTCTGAATTTCCAAAGGTTTTCTACTTTTTCTACTGCCTGACAAATCTCTCAGATCATGTGGATTCAGATTGTAAGTTAGGGAGTGGTAGAAACGCCCCAAAATTATCTAAAGGAAAGAATAGGTGGACTTTTGTAAAAAGCTTGCTTCAAAAAGTAAGACTCCCACAAAGGGTTTGACAAATTGATGTGAAGGTTTAGGCAATCTTTCAAGCATTATGTGAAAGATAACTGAAAGAGTTATCTCCTAATAAATTTGTAGAGATACCTGTTTTGGGCAAAACATGTATGTGGTGATGCAGAAAGATGTATAAATCTAGACAGAAGGGCTGGAAACTCAGTTTGTTTTACACCTCATTGGAAACATATCCAGCTCTGATGAGATCATGCAAGCAAGCATCAGGAGACAAAACATTCATCAGTACTGCACAACTGTCGTTTATCCATCCCAAAGTGGAGTAAATAAGTAGCTGCACTTGGCCTTCTCTGGTTGGGATTCCCAGAGGTCTCATACATGTTGTACTGTCAGGCAGGTGTTATTTGTGGAAGAGATAGGGGAAAGTTGGCTTTCCCAGAAGTTATTAAAGTATATGTTATTCTATCTAAGTAAGTTCTGGATAAGTACATATTTGAGTGTTTTTACTTTGTGTTTCTGGAATACGGTTTTTCAAATTTGATCTTCAACTTGCTGTCCCTGGTCATAACATATTGATGGTCATAGGATATACTCTTTCTCAGGGATAAGGTGCTATTACCATAGCTGAATTTGGCTGGGTGATTTAAAGCAGTTGTAAGGTGACAAGACATGGATCGTATCTTCTTCATATCTGTGAGAAGTGGAATATTTATGACATTTACTGCCACACTGATTAAAGAATTCCCAGGACTTGTGCTCTTTTCTGTCTCACATAAAAATCGTGGATCTGGAGAGTCTGGAGAACAGTATGTGGCTGCTGCCTCAAAACACATGAAGCTTCAGGGTCCTGCTGATCTTTTAATTTCCCTATAGCTTTGCTTTTTCTCAAGAACTATCCCTTCATTAAACTTTTCATCTAGCAAACACATAAAATTACCATTTAATAATATAATACTACTATTCAAATATGAAACTTTACCTCCTGATGTGGAGTCAGGAGTGAAAAGAGTAATTGGGGAAGAGTTTAGGAACATGATTTTTCTAAGTCTGGAAAATAGCTATTCCTTGCTGTCTCCACTTAAATGACCAATTGTTTTCTATTCCTTATATTAGAAAGCAATCAAGCAATTCTCCTTGCAAAAGGGAGCTATGATAGTTGGGATAAATGTTTGAAATGTTGTGCAAAATCATAGATGGAGAGGAAAAAAGAATCTTGTGGGCCTGGCATGCAAACATCTTGGAAGCTTCAGGCTATTCAGCTGCCCAGGTCAAGATAAAAGGGAGCTGGATCATTCAGGATGAGTGTCTACCATCAGAAGTGCTGCCTGTAGAACATAAACGGGAAATGATTTATCTAGAGTATGTCTTTGCAAGTGAAAGGCAACTGGATAATTTGGGGAACCATCTGACTGCCTTTTGGCTGAATAATTCAGGGAAGATAAATTTGAACTAAAATCACCGAAAAATGTTCTTTCATATTGATAGCCTGGAGGTAACCTCATAGCTAAATAGCCATCTCTGATCACATTTTTTTGATCTGCAAGTAGCTTTAAAAACAAAGTACAGGGTTTTTTTAATTTTCATTTTTCCAAATAAAATATTTAGAGACTGAAATAATGGTTAATTAAAAAGGCAAAGAAAACCAGAATGGAAGTCTTTGGATTTCAGCTTTTAAGAACATTTTCCCCCAAAGACCAATGGCAGTGTTCAAAGAAGGGAAGGTTAATTATCATGAACACTATTATAAATTTTTTATCTGTTCAGAGGTAAAAGAAAAGAAATTGCTGTAAATGGCAGTGTTTCACTAAGGTGAATGTTTGCACTCTAATACTCAAATGAAAATCATTTCATATTTATATTAGCCTATAAATATGAAAAACAATAGAATTTTTCCTTTGTTGGTTGACACAAGGAGATCTTAGGTGAGGTGTCCACAGTCACAAGTAACTATTGATTGATGCAAAATTCCTTGATTTATCTCAGGTTGTCCCTAGCCAAGGGAAAAAAGGCAACTGGGAGTAGTTCAAAGCCTCCAAGACCGCAGGCATCCTCCATTAATCCAAGGAGGGGAAGGGAGGAGGCAGGTGGATGACTGAGGGAATGGCCAGGTCATGTTGAGACTATTGCTAGCTAGGTATGGAGATATTTCCCATCTTTCCATTCCCCTCCATTCCAAGGACAGGACAGAAGAGACTTGGATGAGCAGGAGGGCAGCACCCCTGATATAGTATAGGACACATCTATTCTTCATGCAGACACGTCCTTCTGTCTCATTTTTAATTTGCACATAAAACCAGTTGTTTAGTAGCCTATTTTGCCAGTTTACTTATAGTGAAATGAATTTGACTCAACACTTCACTGAGTAGCTTCTTCAGCAATCCTTTTGCTACTTGCATCTTATGTAATCATGCAATTAAAGTCTCAGGATTTAACAGTAATATACCAGAAATGTCAACTTTGTCCTTCTTCTGTGAAAGGCATCCTGTGCAGATGTATACTGCAGACTGCCCTCCCCAGCTTCCCCACGCCCTCTGCCAAATTGGTTTCTCACAAAGAAAACAGTCCTTGTATTATTTCTGAAAATTAAAATGGAAGCATTGTCCTATTTAGCCTTAGCTTCAGGCTTCAGTGTATGACAACAAAGTGCTGAAGTTCTGTTCTTGTTTTTTCTGCAGTTTTGGTTAATATGAAGGAAATCTAGAATAGAAAAAACATATATCATACACAGGGAAATAGTGTAATCAGAACAGCTTACTGACTTCGCAAAAACAGTTTACGTAGCTTTGTTTTTTGTATTGTGCATTTCAATGACTTGGTACATTTTTATTTTAACTTCTTGATTGCTTATTGCAGAAATTGTGATATTCAAGTATTAACAGCATAACTTTCAAATGTATCTAACCCAGATGGATTTTACTAATAAAGCAGTACACAATATTAGTTCAATGCCATTTTTCCTTTTTAGTATGTGTGTGTTTATGGTGTATTGCATTAGTAAATAACCACACAACAAATGTCCTTTGTTCTCCACAAAAGAAAAATAATGACCCTGAATGAATCCAATTAAAAGACTAAGTGAATTAATTTGAATAATTACAGCAAAAATGGCAAAAGTATGGTTTGTTTATTCCATTGTCAAGTTGTTTTTTATGCTAAAGTTTTAATTTTCACTTCTCAAGTTGCAATGAATAACACTGCAATTTAAAATTGTCATTTCTGTTCATTAAATGAACAGAATATAAATTTTCTAATGGCTAGTAAGTAGATGACAAAGTTCAGTCAAGCAGATAAAGATAAAGATTATGTTATTCAAAGAAGGTATTAAGCAGACAAAACATCAAATATGGAAAACTAAGTCTGAAAATAAGCAATAAGGACAAATGATAAAGTGGTAAAAATGGTCTCTGGTCATGTTGCAGAGTTGGAGGAAGTTCTTCTGAAACAGAAAAGGAGAAATGTTGTTTATAGAGAATACCAGTTCCCATTACATCCCCCTTCATGTGTACCTTTGCACCTCATTCGATGAAGGTGTTGCTTTTACACAATGCCTTCCTGGTCTCTTTTCTCCGGAATTCTATTCCAAAGAAGTTACATTATTTTTTTCTTATAATATTTCAATTTAAGTAGTGTATTTTAAGAAAATAGGGTACAAAATAACAGCATGCTGATAACTCTCCTGACTTTATTCTGCAATTTGTGTACTAGGAATAGAAAAGGAGACTAGAGAAAAAGGCTTCATGGTCTACATTGGCTTCATAACTGAGAGAACTTTTTGACCAAGTATGTTTTTCCACAGGTGTTCTGTTCCCAGCACTTTGTCATTTGTGTTCTGTATTTGTGTTGTCTTTTTCAGTTATATGGTTGGTCTGAAATATCTAACCAGCTTTTTGCCTTACCTCACTGACAGTTCTTCAGGCCTGGTGTCCTGGAAGCTGCCATATTCTTTGTGCAGCTGTGACAGCATCATAAAGCAGCCACTATGGAGCTGCAGGAGCTAGTGAAAGCAAAAGATTTCCAGAACTGCTTTCTGCATCTTTCTTGGTCCTGGAACAGAAAATGAGTGAGATATTCATCACATCTGCAGCTTCCTCCATGCAGATAAAGCTAAAACTTTTGGAGCTGAAGACATCGACCCTAAAAGAACCTGAAGCTGAAGTGAGAGTAGGGAAAATCTATTGGAGTAGATATGTCAGAAATGAGTCAGAACTGCAGTTTTACCTCAAACTCCTTGGGATTAACACATGAAAAAGTGGGCGAAGCAGTGAAGGATGCAGATGGGTCTGAGTACTTTCACACTTTAGAAGGTGTGAGGGTACACACCTCCAATTCAATTGCAAACTGAACAAACTGCTGTCTTCTTAGATTCAAATGCTACCCTTGCAGCAAGAATTTATATGAGAATTGTTGATGGAAATTTGCTGTCTGTATTTTTACAGCACTTCCTCCACCCCCCCAGAAAAATCCCCCAAAAAACCAAAAACAACAAC
>NDXB01013274.1:18818-39138 GCA_002631895.1 Agapornis roseicollis | reverse complement strand
TTTTTTTTTGCTTTTTTTTTTTTTTTAATTATTATTATAAAACTGATTCTAATCTTTATGTATGCAAAGTTGTTCTTCCAAAGATATTCCCAATATAAATGGTACAGAGCTGTCTCCCTGAAAGTTACCAACAAAGAACTGTTTTGCAGAGTATTTATTTTCTTCAGACAAGGAAGTGTTTTGAAGTGACAGGCAATTTCTAAACCTAGGCAATTCAGTTATCAAAACGATACTGAGCATCACTTAATGGGACAGATCTTTCAAAGGCTGCACTGAACAAGCATGATATTTGACAGGGTCTTCATTCTGAAAATATTGTTTCTTTCTGCTTACAAATAAGCAGTCTACTTTTTGCTTTCTTGTCACTCACATTTTTCCAGTGGTATAGGAGTTAACAACAGAGTAATAATATACAGTAAATGTTTTACTATGGAGCTGTATATCATAGGCAAGTAACAAAGGTATCACATTTGACAGGTATGAGAAGGAAAATATTTGGAAAACTGTTAGTTACTCCATCATCAAGTAATAAATCTATCCTTTAGAGGTTTTAGTGCATAAGGAAGAAGAATTGAAGACTACAGTTCTAGATATACTCTATCTTTCATTCATTCATAACCAAAGGTAGCACTGTTTTTTCAGCCAAATAGTATGTATTTATTATTTAAACAGAAAAATGCTTCATTATAGTAGGAATATTAGGATAATTTCACTTATCTCTTTTTCCTCAGCTTGCTTGAATTTCTGCTATTCAGTGTATTTGCTTCAACCTTTTTTTTCAATACAATACAAATATAAGGCATAAGGCATAGTTATATCAGAATATAAACCATGGAAAAATTTCTGATTTAAATCCTAGATTCAGTAAAATACAGCTGTCTTCGATCATAAGTTGAAACTGGGGTCTGTCTTGTACGTACACTTTTAACTTTAGCTTGTAGTCAGTGATGAACTTATTTTGACCTAAAGTTCAAATAAATACACAGTGAAGTCTGAAACTGAGGCTGTAGAATGTTTATGATCAAGCAAAATGATTCAAATAGGTGTAAAAAGAAAATAAATAAAGTTGAATACTATGCTAATTAGCTTCTCAGGTACTCAGCTTCTCAGTACATTTTGTCAAATATGTGACTAGGTTGCTAGTACATTGCACCTCTAGTTCTGTTGTTAGTACAGATTTTGATGAAATTTATCAATAAGTATTGCAATATCTTGGAAAAAAAAAATAGTTTTCATTCCTTAACAGCTAACATACATTTGTGGTTTTTATTTTCTTCTTGATTATGCAAAATGATATTTATTTAAAGATCCTATTATATATTACCAATAAAATTATTAAAAGGCTAATATTAGATTTGAAAACTGTAAGTGCCAGAAAATGCATCATTGCTAGGCTGTGTCAATCATAATGCTGTGGTCTACTATCTTACGACCAAATAAAATTTGCCTGTGACATAGTGTATGATCATTCCTTTTTCTTTTTATTTTGCTTTGGTTTCTTTCAGGAGAAGAAAAGGTAGGCACTTGTAATAAAATATTTTCATTAAAAAAAAAGAAAAGAAAAACGGGCTTTTGAAAGAGCTTTTTGATATTCTTTCAACATATGTATGTATAAAGATGTGCTGATGTTTATTATTCAAAACAACAATAAAGAACAGTAGGCATAAATATACCATTTAAAGGGATCAATGCTATCAGCAAAGGTGGAGAGTGGATGATATCTTGGCTCTGTCAAACCACTGAGGTGGCCAAAATACTCAAGCTAGAAGCGAAGAGGAAGAAGCATGTGCCAAATTGGCACATTATCATTCTCCAATTGAGCAAATGTGAAGTAACATCCAGAATGTGGATCCAGGAATACTCTCCAGAATAGCTCTCTAGCTTCACTTCTGCTCCAGCTGCACAGCTGTGTCCATCTCTTTTTGAAGTAGAATCACAGGCATTAATGAAATACTTTTCCCGTAGTAAAAACTTTTGCTACTGTCCAGCAATTTGCGAATGTAAATTGCAGTTGCATCTATATTTATTATTCAATCTCTGGTTTATCTATAACATGATATTTTCTGTGTCACAGATAAACAAAGCTCATAGAACAGCATGGTACATTGTACAAAATGTGTTACGAAAAATTTATTCACTTTTTGTAGTCCCTCATAGTATCACTCAATTCATTACCTTAGCTACTGCCTTTCTCCCTTCCTAACTGAGGAGTTAGCAATAAACTCAGTCTAAGCATTTATATTTCTTCTTCATTGTTCTTAGTCACTTTTCCAATCACTAGGTAAAGTCAGTTTCTAGATAGTTACAGAATTAAGAAGGCTTTATTCCTGTAAGTTTTCTGGGGAAGAGCAGGTCAGGTTCTCATCAATCCCTCCTCCATGCTCCTGGCACAATTCTTACATGTATCTTTTCATTGTTATCTTCATCATATCCAGACTCCAAAGTCACAGCCAAAAAGATCAAACTTTTGCCATCCCACCATTTAATGGATGTTCTTCTCCTTTTCCCTCTAAATGTTGTAGAACTATGTTCAGTAAGAAAAATTGCATGTTTAAAACCATGCAACTCTGTTATCAACGGTAAGCTCTATTAAAGTTTGGAATGTAAACGAAAAAAAGCCCTACATAAATAGCCAATGGCTCACATATACTCGGCTTGCAGATGAAAATGAAAATCTGTGTATCACAGGGAATTTCAGTACTTGCACGTTTAAAAAGCTATGGCTGTAGCTATCTAGATTTTAACATTTTCTTTCAATTGAAAATGTTCATGAAAGTTGTGGTAAGATTTGGAGAGCTAGTGTTAGGAATAGAAAATATTTTATAGCAAAATGTCGTTAAACCATTAAAAACACATTCTATGACAGTAAGAGGGAGAAGACTTTCTCAAATTATGTTGGCAAACTCTGATCTGCCCTGAAGAAAGTGTGAACACCAGGGCAGTTGTCTCTTTGAGTTTTGCTAAGAGAGCAAAATAGTAGGAGGGCTACCTGTGCCAGAGAAGCTGCATTAGCATTCAGTTTTAAAGATGTGGAGTACTGTGCAAACAGACAAAATGGAAGGCACCTCACAAAGATTTTTTCAAAAGCCTTCTTCTATTGGCATAATAGGAGTTCTGGGATTTCTCCTTCCTTCCCTCCCCCCTCGTCCCCCCCTGAATTCTTAAAATATAATGCATGCATGTACGTTAGGTCATTCATAAAACAAAAGATGCCCTTAAAGCCACATAATCAGCAGTGTCAGTGGCAAGCTGTTGTCCAAGTAGCTTTTCTGATGTTTTTATTTATATGAAGGAGGAAATTAATGTGGGTTGAAGGGGCTAAGTTCAGTCTACCATGATGTGCCAGTCTTCAGCCTTTTGCTCACACAAAGAGCAAAAAGTTCAGTTCTCAAGCTTAACTGTCTGAAGATCAGGCTAATAAAGATTATATAAAGATAAGTAAATAAAGCTGCTTCTATACGCAAGTATGTATAATCACAGATGCACAGCAAATTAATGCATTTTTGTAGATCTGCTGCTCTACCATTTTTCCCATACAGCTGAGTTTTGAGTTTATATACATTTTGAATAGAAAGTATCAAACCCAGGAATATTAAAAAACCCTCTTTCATTTACACAAAATCATTCCTAGTGTTCATTAAGTTAGAGGGAAACATACCTATTTAAAAATGTACATTAGTTATTCTGGATTCAGAAGTGATTAGCTGTAAGCATAAATAAATGTGAAATTTTTCTAACTACCTATTAGGTGAAAATTATAAGTGAAGGAACTTCTGCTGTAGATCTTTTTCTGAGGAGTCCATATTTTGAACAGGAAGACTTTTAGACAACAGTATTATGTAAGAGTTAAAACAGTGAAATGACAATGCAGTTGCTGTAGAGTTACTGTTTCATGAAGAATGGATATGTCAGCATACCTGTCACAGTTATGTGCTTGCTTTCAAATTACCTTTTTATAATGACTAAACAGAATATTATTGAACAAAAGCAATCCAGGATGAGTAATAGTGATGTGTTAACATTGCTGAAAATGGCTAGGTAGCACCTAGAATATTGTATATGTCAGATATAAAGTATTTGTGTATGCTGTCTTGAAAGTAAATCATGATTGCCATTACCGTCTCAGGAATCTGCCTTAGGAAGAGGACTATATAAATGATTATTGGGAAAGAAGGTAGTGTACTTAGAACACTTTGAAAATGTCTCATTTCTGTGGCAAGTTTCTCTAAAGAACTATAAACAAAAAAAAAGCACGATTTCAAATATGTAAGTGAAATGTATACCCATAATAAGTATAACTGTACAGCAAAGCAAGGTCAATCAAGCTTTCTACATAAGGCAGTATGGAGAATACCAGCAGAATACTGGCACTTGCTTCTGTCTTTGTGTGTGGCTTTTGTGCATAGTTTCAGATCTACAGGAAAAAATCGTATTCTTACTGGTTTTAGTCTGTCAGGTGAAGGAGTAGGAAAAGGTGAAGTGCAATATTAACCATCTTTGTAATCTACAATAATGCAAGGCAAAAGCACTTAAATACAGAGAAAAGGGAATACAGTAAATGCAAAAGATTATTGCATTTGATTTTATAATGAAACTTTTTTTATTTTTAGTAAATACTTAGTCACAAGCCTTACACTTATAAACAAGCATACACTTTTTTCCACTTCAGTGGCTAGTTTGACTGGCTTTCTTACAAGGAATAATGTGAATAGGTATTGATGGACTGGACTGAAATCAGTTTGTATGTGCAAATAGCTAATGATGGGTTTATGTAGTGTTGAGAATTAATGTTGTTTCTTTATTTTGTTTTCTTTATCCTTTACCTGTGGCTAAAATTAAATTCAAAGCCTGAAGGAACATCAGGGTAAACTGTGAGATAGAGTCTGTCTTTGCAAATTAAAATGGGTTTAATACAGTTAACAAGTCTTGGATGCTGGGTGATATTACAGTGTCCTTATCAAGTACTTCAGAATCTGGAGAGAAGTGAAAATATCTTCCTTTTGATGGGTACCTTTTATGCAAACTCTTCCTACATGCCATGATTAATACTCTGAGATTGGCCCTTGTTGGAACTTCCATAGAGGTATTAGGAAGGTTTTAACCTAAAACTGCTGTGCAGGTGGAAGTGAGGTTAGAAGGTAAGATAAACAGGAGTAATATATTGTAATTATTATTCAGTAGCCCACTGATAATCATGACATTCAGTTTTAGGTTAACAAGGGCTATCTTGAAAAATGAAAGAAGAAAGCAAAGTAAATACAATAACATTTGTGCAGCTTCTTTTACTATCCAGAAATAAAGCAATGGACAAGCAAAAAGGAATCCCCTAGGAATTTTAGGGTAGCACATCAGATTTTGTCATCATTAAACATAAATTTCATTTGCTATGATTTTCTGACAACCTCTGTGGGAGGAGCTGAAAATCTGATGGATGTTTTTATATGTAGTTGTTGCGGTTTAAGTCCAGCCGGTAACTCAGAACCACGTAGTCGCTCACGCACTCCCCCCTCCTCCTCCCCCATGCTCCCAGAGGGATGGGGAGGAGAATCAAAAGAATGTAACTCCCACGCATTGAGATAAGAACAATCTAGTAATTAAGGTATAACACAAATCACTACTGCTGCCACCAATAATAATATGGGAAATTATAAGGGAAGAGAATACAACTGCTCACCACCCACTGACCCATACCCAGCCCAACCAAACAGTGATCTAGCCCTTCTGGGTAACCGCCCAGAAGGGTAACTGTTTATATAGTGGGCATGACATGCTGTGGTATGGAATACCTCTGTGGTTAGTTTGGGTCAGGTGTCCTGTCTCTGCTTCCTCCCAGCTTCTCCTCCTCTGTGGCAGAGCATGAGACTCAAAGTCCTTGATCAGACTAAACATTACTGAACACCAACTAAAAACATCAGTGTTATCAGTGCTGTTCCCAGGCTGGAAGCAGAAAACATAGCACTGCACCAGCTACTAAGAAGGAGAAAGGATGACTGCTACTACTGAACCCAGGACAGTAGTCTTCCTACAGCTTTCTCTGTAACCATGTTGCATCTAAAAAAATTCAGAATGTTTTCCTCCTTTATTCTAATAATATAACAGATTATTGGAATCCTCTAATATTATTCTAACATAGAAAAGAACAAGATTCCTTCATCTTGTTAACCCTAATAGCAGCAACATACTGAGAAACCATGATCTATGTAACTTGCAAAGCTTCAGTCTTTAACTAGTATCTATACTGGGTACAGGCAAATGACTATTTCCATACTTCACTCAGCTCTCCAACTTGTAAATGTAGCTCCTGATTAAATTCTCAACATACAACTCCTATGGAAGTATTTCAGAGTGTCTATAGCCCTTGGATACCCAGGCAATCACTATTAGCTAGTTCCCATCCACTCCCCTGCTTTTAGGGGGCAGCAAGATACTGGAGAAAGCAAAACTACAGCTACAATTTTAGTATTATTTTAACCAGAACTAATGTTAACTGTAGAATAATTTGACAAAATGTTTTAGTGTTGTTGTTTGTTATATACCATTTTTGCAGCAACACAAAATGATACACAACCAAATTTAAAGTACTTATTTTCTTTATTGGGAATGAAGATTATAATTATTGATCGCTTTACTTAAAAAAAGAAATACACAAACCATAATAAGTGGAAATGTATTTGTGTGGCTACAATATATCATTTGATATGCTAGTAATAGTATTAACAGTAAACATATCTGCGATGATAACTTAATATCTTTAAATACTTGAACACTGTGTCATTACTTTCCTAGGTCTTGGTTTGTAGGAAATTGGAGGCAATATTCTGAACTAAGCCCACTCCTCAGACACTGTCTTTGTTTCTTTTTTTTCTTTAGTGATCTCCTGGGTATCCTAAACCTGTGCAGCAATGAGCCTTGTTGGATTTTTTCTTCAATGAATTTAGTCTAATGCATATTTGACTGCAGATAAGCATCAGGTATTTTCAAAATTATGGAGTAATGAATTTAATGATTTAGGTGTACATTTCCTACCCTAATATTTTATGCATTATGAGAAAGAGTATATCATGACTTTGTATACCATTTCAGTTAATACTCCTCATTTGACCCATATCTGGAATACCAACATAATTCAGGAAGTTTTGTACACCATCCTATTTCGCATATTAGGGTTTTTGTAACAGGATTATGTTTTTTGCTAAAAAAGGCAAGCTTACACTCAAAACCCTGGGTACACAGTTTACTCATAATGTAGCATAACATACTTCTTTCAGGTGTGACATGATACCCAGTGTTAGTGACAGCAACATGACATTCCCTGTATATTTTCCTTCTCTACATCTGTCATTGCTACTGTGAAAAATGAATACTTGATGAGGAGTGGAGGGATAAAGGCTGACAAATGGACATCTCATGTTGCAGAAGCTCCTTGTCAAACTCTCACAAGGGTGCTGTGTCAAACCTCATGTCATGATCTGCATCAGTAGGCAATGCACTAGCAGACCAGGAGGGGAAAAAAAAAGGTCATATCCATGGAAGTGATGGAAGATTATTGTTTTCCCTCTCCTTCACTCTGCATCCTTCACTGAGGTTCTGGATCAATCAGATACACCTTATTTTATGATTAAGAATCTAATACTTTCAGAGAAATTTTTGTTCCATTATGTAGGTGTTTGGCATCTAGTGGAATGTGGACTGACCATATGAATCTCTGACCATTTGTATAATAAATGAATCGATCTGTGTTATACAAGCAAGTGCTCTGTCAAAGAAAACGTCCAGTTAGAATAGCATAGTATAGCATAGAATAAAATGGAATAGTCAGGGTTGGAAAAGACCTTAAGATTATCTAGTTCCAACCTTAAGATTATCTAGTTCCAACCCCCCAAGCAGGGACACCTCACACTGAACCTCTAAACCGTGTAACCCAAGACTCTGTCCAACGTGGCCTTGAACACTGCCAGAGATGGAGCACTCACAAATTCCTTGCGCAACCCATTTCAGTGCCTCACTAACCTAACAGGAAAGAACTTCTTCCTTAGATCCAAGCTAAACTTCGCTCTTTAAGTTTGAACCCATTGCCCCTTGTCCTATCACTACAGTCCCTAATGGAGAGTCCCTCCCCAGCATCCTTATAGGCCCCCTTCAGATACTGGAAGGCTGCTATGAGGTCTCCAGGCAGTCTTCACTTCCCCAGGCTGAACAGGTCTAACTTTCTCAGCCTGTCAGCATATGGAAGATGCTCCTGTCCCCTGATCATCCTCGTGGCCCTCCTCTGGACTCCTTTCAACAGCTCCATGTCCTTTTGATGTTGAGGACACCACAACTGCACACAATACTCCAGGTGAGGTCTCACAAGAGCAGAGTAGAGGGGCAGGATCACCTCCTTCACGCTGCTGGTCACGCTCCTTTTGATTCAGCCCAGGGTACGGTTGGCTTTCTGGGCTGCAAGCGCACACTGCAGTTGACTCATGTTCATGTTCTCATCAACCACCACCCCCAAGTACTTCTCGGCAGGGCTGCTCTCAATCTCTTCTCTGCCCAACCTGTAGCTGTGCCTGGTATTGCTCCAACCCAGGTGTAGGACCTTGCACTTGGCATGGCTAAACTTCATGAGCCCACCTCACAAGCATATCAAGGTCCCTCTGGATGGCATTCCTTTGTATCAACCAAACCACACAGCTGTATTAAGTAACATCTTGTGGGGCTACAGGCTACTGCCTAACAGGTGGGTTTTTTTTTAAATAATGTCCTTTTTCAAGGGCTTGGTGGAGACAAATCTGAGAGCTAATCATTTTGAAGAAAGAAATTAATTTGTTATACACTTCAATAAGTTTCCAAGCATTTCTTCCCACCCTAGTTTTCCTGCTCTCTATTTTCTTCTTGTTCTAACAGGTATAAAAAATAGTTAGGAAAAATAATATGTAAGAAGGCATATTACAACAAACCTCTTTATGAATATTTCTCTCTCATAAATTTACATTTTTCCAGGTATCCTGTGTTCAGCTGTAACAGTTATTTTTCTCCTTCTTAGTAGCTGGTGCAGTCCTGTGGTTTTGTTTAAGTTGTTGCTAAGTAATGCTTACTCTGATCAAGGACTTTTTAGTATCTCATCTCATGCTCTGCCATTGAGGAGTGGCAAAAGCCAGGAGGAAGCAGAAAGAGGACATGGAATCCAAACTAGCCAAAGGGGTATTCCATACCACAGCACCATAGACACAGTAGCACACATAGACACAGCACCACGACACCAGGTAGATTTATTTTCCACGATTTGCAGAATGTCCTGTTATATCTTGATGATTATTTAAAACCAGCACAGTATTCTTGACTGTATAACACAGTAAGCATAAGAAGGCAGCTTTTTCCATAACTGTATACAATAGATATTCTAAAGGCATTTCTCACAGAATGTTGCCCAAGGCAAAGTATAATCTGTTAGCAGACTTGATTACTGAAATGTTAGGAAGATATGACTATCCAGCTTTGTCATCAACCATGAACTGTTCCATGACAGGCAACCTTGATACTAATCAAGTTTGTGCTGATGTTGATACGAAAATGGTGAAGGGTTACTCCAAGAAAGAATCTAGTAATAAAATGTAGTGCAAAGTGTAGGCAGTCACTATGGTGTCTTGCAACAGGTGATTTATGTTGACTTCTTGCACCCAGGAAAGCAAGAATATCTAACCCCTAGAGTTATTGGAAATGTTTCTTTTTTTGTGTTGTACTATGCATTCAGACCTCTCACTGAAAACTTTCCAGCCTATTGAAATAGACATTTCTGAAGCAAGCACTTAAATTCAGACTCAGGTAAAGACAATGTGCTATTTATAAAGCTATCTAAAAGGAGAATGTAAAGACAGAAGACAATGAACTGAGATGAAAATAAACTCCACTGCCATGACTTCTGATCTTGTTAATGTCACTTGTACAGACAGAATTAAGCCTGAAGATGAGGGATAGAGGGATGGATCTAGAAAATTGTGTTAGCCAGCTAACAAGCTTAATATATGTGGAACTGGAGCAAGATTTACTGATTCACTGAATCCCTTTACAAGACCCTGTATGGGATGTTTCTCTTTGGGTTCCTAAGCAAACTCTGCAAAGACAGCACTAAGACAAATCAGAGAAGACTTGAGTAAAAGAGAGCAGAGAGTCTGATGAGAAAGATATGCAAGCTGGAACTAAAGAGCCTCCCAGTTTAACACATCATACCCAAAAATGAAGTTTCATTGTCTGCATATCCTGGTTTTCTGTGATACCTCAACACAAATGAATTATGCATTAACTGCAGTATAACAGCATGTATGGGGCTTACACCAGTGGCTGAAAAATGCCTTTCTATGGCAGACAACTTTGCTGCTTTGTTGTATTTTGGAAGTTTTGTGTGACCAGAGTGCAATTGAGCAGGTATATCACTTCTGTGAATTAAAAGCATATTTGGGTGGTGATTAATCTAGTGCTTTCCTAAGAGGATGTGGGTTTGCACAAGACAATCATTAAGATATGTCTGAGAATGCCAGTTGAATTTGGAAGCAGTTTAACTACTTCCCTGGGAGCTCAGATGCTCCATCTGTCAGTTTGGGAATATGTGGGTATGGTTACAGTTGCCAATATTGTCCATTTCTCCATATGTCACCATAGTGTTAATGGGGTCATTTCACTGTACTGGGGATCCACATACCTTGAGGTAGATATATTAGTCATATCAGCTTAATGCTTGCTTTGGAGCTACTTTTGAAATAGGACTTAGGGCTCCATAATTTAGAGCCTTCTTTCCCACCAATTTGTGCTATATTTGGATTGTTCCAAACTGGATTAACTTCAGTATTGTTTGTTTGCTTTCATCCTGTGAAAAGACAAAACCCAAACTGTACCAAACTCAAAATCAAAGCCAGCTCTTAGTGAAGTTTTCCCTGACTCGAGCTCTGTGGTTTTATGCACTGAAAATTCACACCTTAAGAACTGCTTGCAGTTCTGGTCTCAGTGCTTCATAGAGACTATAGCAGAAGTAGATAGAAGGTACAGGAAAGCATAAGAAAGAGCAATTAGTGTAATCAAAAGGTTAGGTTAGCTTTACAAAGTGAGACTGAAAGGTCATGTTTTGGAGAGAAGTTTAAGAGAGGCTATATCTCAGATCTATAGAATTATGAAGGTAGTAGATAAGCTGAATGCCAAGCAATTATTCATCAAACCCCATGTTCCAGACTTGTGCTGATATTCTACAGGCTGGTCTGAGAGGGTGGCTGGATTGTGGCTGGGCTGAGTTGGGTTTTGCAATCAGTATATTAAGATATGTTAAGTTCATAATGCGAGCTAAAAGGGACAGCCATGCAATGGTCCCTACAATGATCCTAAAATACAGATTGTTTTTTATTGTGTAACTGGCCTGTGAAAATATCTTGACCAAATAAGTGTATAAAACTGATTACTCCAGAAAAAAAGTCTTGAAAGTCCAGAATCTATGTTTCCTTTCCTTTGAAGTTGCTTTCAAAAAACATATGCGATATTTATCAGGAAGAGAAATTGCTGAAAGCATTCAGCTGAAGATTGGCAATTAAATGTACTTACTAGGAAATTAAATATGATATTCTAAAACTATACTTAAGCTGTCATGTTTGTGTAGTTTATGTACTACAATCAGACCTCTGGCTTGTCAGCTGTTTCCATGAGAATTGATTCACAGCAGGTGACCTCCTTGCTTTTTCAAAGTAAAAGTTCTTAAGTTTGTAAGTGGAGTTCTAACATATTCTTTATGTCCTCTACTGGTGGTTTTTTGGGTTTGGGTTTTTTTTTGTTGTTTTGTTGTTTGTTGTTTTTTTGTTTGTTTGTTTAATTAACTAATTAATAACTGTGCCCTTTGTTACTTGTAGGCAAATTTCTGGAAAAATAGTTATTGTATGAAAAATGAGATTCTTAGATCTGTTGCTAATAAAATGGTCATTACATGCATTTGAGTAATTTTAAAGATCAGTGAATATATTGGTCATATGCATGAACATAGGAGCGCACACACAAATATATGTATATGATCGTGTATATCCCTAAATATACAGAGAGACAGAAACAAAGAGCACACCACTTCGGGAAGACTTAGTTGATTGTCTTTTTAAAACTGAGTTAAATTTTGGGGATCTCACTCCCAATATCATCTACAAACCAAAGTCTTTGAATCACAGTGATTTTGTAACTATATAAAAGAAGTTAATTTGGTGATTGGCATGCAAACACCAAACAGTGTTGATATTATACATGTCATGGTGACATTTGAACCCATGTATTTCACCAGTGTTGCATTTTTTGTTTGAGTTCTATTACAGGATTTTAGCTCTGTGAAAAGCTAAGTGTCCTAGAAGCTGATGAAAGTGCCTTTGAGTTGGGATGGAAAGCTGGATATGAAATAAATGTGACACTTTATCAATAAGAAAGAAGGAAAGAATCAGAAATACACCAAATAAACAATTAGAATTATGACATTCTAGTCTAGTGGCTAGAATAGTAGTTTTATAGTTATATGGCAAAGACACTTTTTTAGATCTACCTGTCTCAGACAGCAAATACCCCACTAAAGGTAAAGATGATTACACATTTAAAATACAGATTTATCTTCTTTGGAAAGATATCTGTCTGAAAATAGCATTAAAAGAACCCAGTATTAAGTATCTCACAGTTGATTGTGTTTCTGTGTAACTTTTTTAATAATATTGGAACAGTTTATTCTTGATATTGTATTGGTCATTATATAAATTTTTGTTGTTATGGACATCAATGTTTTGTAGATTTTTGTTACTTCAGCGTTATTTTGGTTTTGTTTCTTTGGGATTTTTTTAATTATTTGGTGGCCTTCTATGATGGGGCTATGGAACTGATAGACAGGGGTAGAGCAGTTGACATCATCTACCTGGACTTGTGCAAAGCATTTGACACTGTCCCACACGACACCCTTGTCTCTAAATTGGAGAGACATCAATTTGATAGGTGGACCATTTGGTGGATAAAGAACTGGCTAGATGGCCACATGCAAAGAGTTGTGGTCAGTNAGTGTTTGAAATTGGAGAGATCACAATTTGATAGGTGGACCATTTGGTGGATAAAGAACTGGCTAGATGGCCACATGCAAAGAGTTGTGGTCAGTGGCTCAGTGTCCAGCTGGAAACCAGTGACAAGTGGTGTCCCTCAGGGATCAGTGTTGCGACCGGTCTTGTTTAACATCTTTGTCGCTGACATGGACAGTGGGATTGAGTGTGCCCTCAGCAAGTTTGCCGATGACACCAAGCTGTGTGGTTGGGTGGATACGCTGGAGGGGAGGAATGCCACCCAGAGGGACCTTGACATGCTTGTGAGGTGGGCTGATGCCCACCATGAAGTTTAGCCATGCCAAGTGCAAGGTCCTACACCTGGGTCGGAGCAATCCCATGCACAGCTACAGGTTGGGCAGAGANAGGGGAGGAATGCCACCCAGAGGGACCTTGACATGCTTGTGAGGTGGGCTGATGCCCACCATGAAGTTTAGCCATGCCAAGTGCAAGGTCCTACACCTGGGTCGGAGCAATCCCAGGCACAGCTACAGGTTGGGCAGAGAAGAGATTGAGAGCAGCCCTGCTGAGAAGGACTTGGGGGTGGTGGTTGATGAGAACATGAACATGAGTCGACTGCAGTGTGCGCTTGCAGCCCAGAAAGCCAACCGTACCCTGGGCTGAATCAAAAGGAGCGTGACCAGCAGCTTGAAGGAGGTGATCCTGCCCCTCTACTCTGCTCTCGTGAGAACTCACCTGGAGTATTGTGTGCAGTTCTGGTGTCCCCAACATCAAAAGGACATGGAGCTGTTGGAAGGAGTCCAGAGGAGGGCCACAAGGATGATCAGGGGATTAGAGCATCTCCCATAGGAAGACAGACTGAGAAAGTTGGGACTGTTTAGCCTGGAGAAGAGAAGGCTGCGTGGAGACTTCATAGCAGCCTTCCAGTATCTGAAGGGGGCCTATAAGGATGCTGGGGAGGGACTCTCCATTAGGGACTGTAGTGATAGGACAAGGGGCAATGGGTTCAAACTTAAACAGGAGAGGTTTAGATTGGATATAAGGAAGAAATTCTTTCCTGTTAGAATAGTGAGGCACTGAAATGGGTTGTGCAAGGAAGTTGTGAGTGCTCCATCTCTGGCAGTGTTCAAAGCCGGGTTGGACGAAGCCTTGGGTGACATAGTTTAGTGTGAGGTGTCTCTGCTTATGACAGGGGGGTAGGAACTAGATGATCTTAAGGTCCTTTGCAACCCTAACTATTCTATAATTCCATGATTTTTATATAGTTTCATAAGTGGCATTAGTTAGGTATCTTTTTAAGAAAGACTATCTCATAGCCCAAAGTAATTTTTAAAACAATTCAAAAATTATGAAGCAGCACCCTAAAAGGTAAGAGTTAACAGAAATCAGGTGACAAACTACTGCTCAGCAGCTGAAAGTCTGTGTCCCTGTCCTGTGCATGACATCACCGGTGGTGAGGGGCTGAAGGTGTGCATTAGGGGACATGCCTGGGAGCTTTGCTGGATGCAGCTCTGCATTCCCCATCCTGTGCTTTCTCTGCCCTTGCGATCTTGAAGGTTGTCTAAGGGAGAATGGAGCTGTGCAAGATCTTAGCATGCACTGTGGTGACAAGTATCTGAATGACTGCCCTATGCTGATTTTGGATTGCCACAAAGCCCTATGCTGATTTTGGATTGCCACAAAGCCATTCCCTGATGTCACCTCACTGAAAGTCCTGCATGTGGCTCCATGCACACAGGTAAAGTGTAGTACTGCATGCCCAGGTGCCTTCCTATTTTCTCATTCTACAGCATACTGTCAAGACATTAATGAACAAAAAAATGATAAAAAGATAAATGCAATCCTGAACCCAGAATCAGAGATGAAATTATCAACACCTCACTCTCCTGTGCCACCTCCTTTCTTTTAGCAGTCTGCATGTATACAGCATGATGTTCCTTTCCTCATTTCCTTACAGCCTGGTGGTAGCTATTACAGACTCGTCTTTCTGTTGCTGCTACCACAGTTTCTTTATGCTTTCACTGCTTTCTTATGCATTTCTTAGTTACAGTAGGAGCTATTTTGACACATTTAACCTTTAAAAATAAATCACATATACTTTTTTTTTTTTTTTAAATTTAACACTGTACATTTTGCAGAACCTGAGACCTGGATTTTCTTCTTAACAACTCAAATCCATACTTAAGAGTTGAATCTTCTACAGCAGTTAAGCTATAAAAATATTTCGCCTCCTACTCATTCTTTTTTGCTGATCTTTAACATTTGCAGAAATGCTGATTTTTTAAACATCAGAGTGCACAATGTGAAGAAGAAAAATATCTTGAGAGTTTGTTGACAACACTGTTATCTTTCAGGTAGAATTTATAAATAATATGTGGCTCATCAAAACAGTTATAGAAAATTCTGACTTAATATCAACTTTTATTTCCATTGTCTAAACCAAACAGCAACTTTGACATCAAACAAAAAATCTCTTTAAAGGGGGAAAAGAGACCCAGCCCTTCACCCTAGACCTACTTTATCCATTTTCCTAAAAGCAGTTTTACTAGCTAATCATAACTTTATGCTTTAGAAGTGGCTTTATAAAATCCTAAGATTACAGCTTTTTCAGATTTATTATTTAAGGAAAAAAGTCTCCTTAGGTTCATAAAATATGTGAACTTAGGCTGACAGCCTGTTTGAAATTACATTAGATACTTTGAGACACCTGAAGAGGTGTGAGTATGTTATCAAAGACCTGAACCAGCCAGGAGTGGGCATACAACAGACTCTCCTTGCCCTCTCATTTTGAGTTAAAGGAAAGGAAGACTTCTCAGCACTTCAAAGGATCTCAGGCTCTCAGGCTTTGTGGATGAACAAATCAGTGGCCCCGTTCTGCCTGTGTACAACTCAGTGGGAAAAGGGATTTATATTTTTTTAAAAGACAATTTATTTAAAAGTTTACTATCTTTTCATAACCTAATTCTGTTGATGTAGTGTAGAGACAGTACACTTGCATAAATAGGATATGACTGGTTGGATTAAATTGTTTCATAGCTATAGGAAAGAACTACCTATTTTTTTTTTCTCATCCACATGAGTTAGTAGAACTTCAAATTTTGTGTTTTTATGCTGATTTTCAGTGTCTCTACTGTCACTCTTTTTCCCCAAGATAATACCAAAATTCTTGACAGAGGTCAAGCATTTTTAGTTCTGCATAGTTTATTACTATTTGTTTCCTTCAGTCTCTCATTGTGATTAGCATCCTTTAGTTTTAAAAGAATGCATTACACATGCCTAGGTGAATCCATTGTAGTACATTCCCAAGACTGTATTATTAATTATATTTTTAATTTTGAAAGTTAAAATGCTATAAGTTGCTTTCATTCTACCTTCTGTTTTCAAAATGCCTCTGTCATGTGTGCTGCGGCTGTCTGCGGCACTGTCTGTTGTCTCTTACAAGTCCTTGGAGGATTTCTAAGCTATCATCTTGTACAGACATCTTCTATTCAAAGTATACTGTAAACTGAGATAGCAAAATATTAAAATATAAAAATATCAATGTAATGAGTGAGCACTTCTCTTCAAATATTATTTAAAAGCTACTACAGCAACACAATGTAAAGTACATAATGTCAGTGTAGACTATAGAATATTACTTGGAAGCATGTACCTAAAGAAAAGTTAATTCTGTGTGACCACACAGAAGCAGAATTCATAGGTAGCTTATGAGACACTGTAGTTTATATTTGGAAATCTAGGAACTAAGCTTTTACAATTGGGTACAGCAAGCAACCATAAATGATATACAAAGATTAAATAACAAATCTTATCTTCCTGTAAAATGAAGCTTAAGGAAAATACATGCCTATTTTCTAATTAACAAATACTATCTATAATACTGTATACCATGTCTTGGATCATATTTACTTATTCATATTTGCAGTCTCTCAGTGCCATTTAACTATCTGAAAATGCAGTCCACAAAGAATATCCCTCTCATGGTGTACCTTAGCATTTGAAGACTGGCACTTTAATTTGTGTAATGGGTGACATTTTCTGCACGGATTCTTATGCACATTTATGTTAATATCTCAAAAGGGAAAAAAATTTGATGTTTTACATAGCTTTAAGAAGAGTTATAATATTTATTCCAAGCTGTTGGGCATTTCATATGATATTTTAAATGTTTAATAAGTATACATAATTGCTATTGTTATTGATAGCAGCTATAATCAAAGTGGTTCTCTGACAAACAAAAATTTTGTCTTAAAGGAAATTATGCTTTATTTTTTCACTTTACTTCCCTCTTTTACATTCTTCAAGAAGCAGTAGGCAGAGAATGAAAAATCAGCCTGAAAAAGAATTCTTTTATTTTTGTTCAGAACTCTCTCAAACTTTTACTTGAAATGATTTTTTTTTCTTTTACTTTCTTTTCTACAATACTTTTTTTAATGACAAGACTTCATCTTTTTTCTTTTTTGTTGTTTGGCTTTTTCCTTTCTTGTGATGCAGAAATAGAAGTTTTTTTGTATAGTGGTGTAAGCAATGTGCCAATGAATTACTTTTTTTCCTATAATCTAGCAAGGTTCTATATTAAATAGTCTTTACATGATGTGTCTTCTCACCTATATTTGCCTCCTTTAAAGAAGTTCAGACTAATTAAGACTTTAAAAAGATCACTTGAATCAAAATGTGACATTTTAAAACATGCATTTAATGGTTGTAGCTCCAAATTTCACCATACAGTATTGATTTTGCAGAGCCTCACATACCTATGACCTGATCTTTTCATATAAGACAGTGTCAGGGCAAAGGCATACATAACAATCATAGCTTTAAGCCTGTTTTAGCTTTTCAATATTACTTTTTTTTTTTTTGACTGTTATTTTAAATGAACCTTCACTCAGAAAAGTCAGAAAGAAGAAACATACATGTGTTCAGGTAAAAATGTTTGAATTATGTAATAGAACTGGTTTTGGTTAATAACAAGGTGCAAATTTAAGTTGTAATAATAATAATACAACCCCAGTGATGATCAAAATGTAACGGAAGTGACTTGTGTAAATAAAATCTCTCTTAATGTACTATTGTGATTGACAACTGCTTAAAATGAGATTGCACTCTAGATAAAATGGGTCTAAAGAAACCTAATTGTTTTTTTTCCCCTTCAAATCTTTCCCCAGTGTCATGTTCCTGGATACTTAGCTTCATTACGATAAAGAAGTACTTTCATTTTAGCAGGAAATGATTGGTTCATTGTGAACTTGTGCCATTGTAGACACATGCACTTTGTATGCTCTGCTGTTCAGACTGAAGGTCTGTTTTCATTTTTCCTGCTTATTGTTTCATCTTATTCAGATATTACTCCCTATTTTTTTCTAAAGTTGATATACTGTCTTATTACCCTACAGCTTTCCACTTACAATAATGTGTTTTTAATAATCCTAGGAAGGATCCTGCTCCATCAGCGTGGGGGATGCTTCCCTGTATTGAGGCTGTGAAGGTCAACTGCCTGGCCAATGAACAGCCTGGAGACAGTGGCAGACACTGCAGCGCCTGCCAAGGCACAACATGAGCTGGGTTTGAGGTTCACCAGATCCCTGCAAGTGAGTCTGACCTCTACAAGGGTTCCTGGAGAACCAGACCCTATAAAAAGGCACCATCCTGCAGTTGTGTAGTTCATTCCTCCACCCAGAATGGAAGTGGGGTCTTTGAAGACAACTGATTGGGCCACAGCTGAGAGATCGTCCACTCACTGATCAAGAAGACATTGCTGGATCGCTGGGCTGGGTGATGATGCTATTTCTCTGTTTACTTTCCTTTCTCCTTCTACTTCAAGTCTTTTATAAGAATAAGAACCTGTTAAGACTTTTGTTCTCCTGACACAGTTTTAGGGCAGTTTACAGTAAAATTGTAAATTCAGTTATAATTTCAATTACAACTGAAATTGTAAACAACAATTATAATTGTTGTTTTATTTCTCAACCTCTGGAGGGCCTGTGGTTTCTTCCATGAACCACGCAGTGTGGTAGAAGATCAGCTCCCCCTTGCCCTGCCAGGCAAGACTGGACAAGCCTATGGAATTAGAAACTAATTGACCTGAGGTAGAAGCTAAGGTTTGAGATTTTCACTTTGAAGCTGTAGGGATCAGACAAAACTTGCTGCTGAATTCTGAAATCAATGACACAATAAATCTGACACTTCAGCAAATCTACACAATGCCACAATGACTAGAAAGCAGAAAGATGTGTTAGTCTGAAAACAATATTATGCAAGATTTCAGGAGGGGTTTTGAGTGTACAGGTAGTTGAAGAAATTAAGACAAAAGTACCACTGTACAAGACACTGGAAAAAGCATTTTTGCAACTCTGTAAAATTAATTCTTGCCCATGAAAGGCTATTTCAGAGTGGAACAGACACAGTCAAGGAAATAAGCAAAAAAGGAAAATCCTTTTGCGGTTGGAAAGTCACTTTTAAATTTATCTAGCAAAAAGAGAGAAAGGTGACTGTTATATTTTGGGTAAAGTGAGATAAGGGGACAGAAACCTTATTACAAGAAATTAACACAAGAAGGGAGGAAAATTAAATTAATGTGTAAATGAGTACAGCTTTGGAACCATAAGTAGTGAGATTGAGAATTGCCTGTAAAAGCACACTTAAAGTTGGGCTTAGCCCATTTGTATAAAGGATGGTAATACATACTTCTTTAGAAGCAGTGACTTGTGGAGCGGGGGTGGCAGGAAATCTATTTCAGTTCTTTTTTACATCTCAGGGAGGAACTTCTGGGTCTGCTTCAGCAAGCTGCTGATGTGATGGTAATAAAAAAAAAAAAGAAGGAAACATATTTCTGACAGCTCTTTTTGTTTGATAAATTACCAGGATTCCTTTTCGTCTAAGTTTGGGATACCATCAGGGCATGGGTTAAATAGAAGATCTATAAGGAGTTAGACAGCAAATATATTTTTACAGTCTCTAACAGAAAAAAATCGTTCCAAATTACTTGGCTTTGCTGTAGTAAATTCAGAAACTGGGGAATAATATCTGGGTAGCAAGTAATTAATTTGCTTTGACCATGTTTGTTCCATTATTGTAAACAATTTCCAAGGAAGAATTCCTGGGGTAGGAGTCCAAACAATACGCAACTATTCTGCATCCCTCTATGGAACCCACATTTCACCAGACTCTCTCTGAAACTGCATATGGAGGGCAAGATCCATTTGTTCCCCCAAGATTTTCCCATTTGATCAAAAATGCTCATTTATTCATCTTTTTTTTTTTTCTTTTCTTTTTTTTTTTTTTTAGGA
>NDXB01013274.1:0-12149 GCA_002631895.1 Agapornis roseicollis | reverse complement strand
AAATAAAATTTTTTTGGGTTTTTTTTTTTTTTTTTTTTTTTTTTTTTTTTTCCCCCAAAGAAAACTATCCAAGCTTTGAAGTATGAAAAAATCCCATTTAGCATAGAGAGATGAAAGTATCTATGAATAAGTACACAGAACTTGTAAATCTGACATTTCAAATAAAAATACAATCCACTGTCTTGGCATAAATCAGTCCATGTGCAAGACCTTCCTGGGGAAAAGAGGGAGGAGGAGGAAAGAAACAACTTTGATAAATTAAAAGAAATCTGATGTTTTTAAAAATGAGTTAACAAAAGAACAGCATTAAGCCATCTGATGACACGCAGAACCTTCTGTTAATATTCACCCATCTTCAAAACAAACTCAGTCAAGACATCTGCAGAAAGCACATGGTCAGTTGTCACTGAGTGGACCTGCTGTTTCAGTCCCCTAGGCTCCTTTTTATTTTTTTATAGCCTTCAGTTTGCATTCACATTTGCAGTTTATTTGAACAACAGAAGCTCTGTCTTCCTTAGCCCTCCTGATTTTTCTGTTTATATAGAACCAGATTGGAAGATTGTTTGAAAATAATGGAGAAACTGTCTATTTATCTTACAGTCAGTTGCTAGTTTTTACTAGCTCTACGCTCTCAGGTGTTTTCTAGAAACTATGCTCTTGTGGAATTTACTTATGAATAGAAACTATGAGAACAAATAAATTTTCAGTCATGAAAGGTTCTTTTCTTTCTTTTTGAAATATTTATGTAAACAGATCATTGCTGCAAATATTTTTATAACTTCTGTTACAGGAGGGGTTAATAGTTACATAGCACCAAAGTCACTTTGGGGATGACTAATGTTAAAGTTTATCTTTTTAGAAACTAATGTTTTTATATAAATAAAAACTAGCTGAAATTTATTTCTTCTGACAGAATTACTTTGATATAGGCATTTCTAATAATATACTGCTCTGAAAACACCACTTTGCCTTGATATAGTGTTATTGTCTATGTCTGCACACTCATGTTTTGTTGCTACATTAGTCTTTCTGCTAAAGGTTTGTACTTTGTGATTTTGAAGAATATCAAGATGTTATTAGAGATAACATCTATAAAGAAAAGCTAAATAAAATTATTTAAAGAACAACCCCCTTTACTTCTAAGATAAATGTAATTACATTTATACTCTGACTTTTTATTTCAGTAGAAGGTGAATGCTCAGATTTGTGATTAGTAAAACCTGGGTTTTATCATCAGCCTTCAATACCCAATTATTTTTACTGATAGTGATTGAAAATCACTTGGATTGTTCACAAGTGTAGCTGTATGTATTTAAATGTATCTACAGAGGACTGTGTTTACTCAGGTAGCCGAAAGCAATCTAGCTCTGACAGCCTGAAGCTCAGTATAGTTTCACTTGCACAGTTTTCTGACAGGTTGAATCAACCTGCAAGAAGGTGAATTGTCTACCCTGATTTACATATAGCATGAATAAAGTAGTGTGCAGTGTAAGTAAATAATAGCTAGCTTGGGGTATATGCATGTGAAGACATTAATGAACACCTTACAGGTGAAGAAACAGAAGCAAAATTGATGAGGAAAGGATGAGAATAGGATTCAGTTTTTTACAGGGGATGTCCTTCAGCCCTTTAAAAATAGCTGCAGCAAGACTGATGCCATATGTTCTAGTTTAAGAAAGCTTTTAGTATTGTATCTATCTTGTACTGTTCCTTTGGGACATTGGTGAGTCCTGTAGAATTATTCAAAGCAGCACTAGTCTTAAAAAATTGAATAGGAAAGCAGTGGAAGAATCGTAATTTTTTCTCTTTCAGTAAGGTATTGAACTCTACAGAAGTATGTGGTGTGAAATATATATACATCTGCATTTTCAATATGGCTTCTCAGAGAAGGCAATTTCATAATTTTTTCTATTCTTTCAATTTTAAACTTTTGGCATTCATATATTGGAATTCCTCTTAAATAATCAGTTGAAATACAATCATTGATAAGTTTTTTTTTGTCAGTATATAAAGGCTATATGCATAGAAATATGCACATCATAAATAAGACATACATAAAATCACAGAATAGTTAGGGTTGGAAAGGACCTTAAGATCATCTAGTTCCAACCCTCCTGACATTGGCAAGAATGCCTCACCCCAGAGCATGTTGCCCAAGGCTCTCTCTGACCTGGCCTTTAACACTTCCAGGGATGGAGCATGTATCACTTCTTTGGGCAACATGTTCCAGTGCCTCATGATCCTCACATGGCATATATATAGCCCAGTTATACACACTACAGTAAATAGTGATAGAAAAATTAGTTAGCCATTTTATTCTGACTTTAAATAAAAACAGATCATGTCGGTCCAGCCTCTGGTGTGAGGGCTGCTAGAATGTCCTCATTTAATAAATTAATTGTCATCAATAATACCTAACTTCTGCATGAATTTGTGCCTCCTAATTATAAAAGTCAAGAAGGAAATCTAAATTTATACTCTCAGTTTACTCTCAATTTATCTGCTCAAGCCAGTGCTAAAGAAAACTACCAGTATAGAGCTCAGATTTCTGAAGCTGAAATTAAAACTGACTTCACTTTGAATTCAAGAAAAACACTTATGTTGCTCTGCCTCCGTTACCACCAATGACTGTCTTACTGTTCTCTATCATCACTGGACCATTTAATTTGCACTCTCATTAGTCTCTCCCCTTGGTAGATATGCCTGGAAATACCTGTGGTCAAAAAATAGTGTCTTGAGCAGTTGATTCAATGGCAGTTATTTACAAGATGATGTAAATAAATTCTGAACAATACCTGAGGGTTCTGTGTGGGACATGAAGACTAACAAAGCCACCACAGTTGCTGTGATAATATAGAAATGTTGTGCTAACATTAGGACTGTTGCTGTTGTGTCAGATTTATCACAGGACTAAATTGTGATCTTTTATAAATGAACTGTGTAAGTGATAATAGCCATACCTTCAACAAATGCAATTCTAAAGGAATTCACTGTATCTATCACTGCTTTGGGGATATGCTTGTCCAGGTGGGATTTTGGCAGCCATTTATGATTGCTTTGAATCAAGTGGAGGTATCTGAAAACTTTTTGAAGTCATTCTTTATATTTCACTGTTGGGCCCTAAGTGAGTAATGTGTTTATACAGATATTTAATCTGAAACACCTTTAGAATGTGACTATCTTCACTGGGATTTCTCATTTGCTTGCAATTTAGGTATGAATTTGAATAACTAAATAAAATATTGATTGAAAACAGCTTAAAATCTAGTTCATTAATAGATGAAACTCTGCAGTGTAGATCCAATCCAAAAAAAACCATAACTAATTATGCAGGAAATACTGTGCAAGGAAATATTTTTAAGGGATGAAGTTTACTGAATCTCCTTCATCTATATTATTATCACTGACCAATATTTTTTTGGTATAATGTTTGTAATGGATAATATTATTTTTAAATATTGAATTCTGTATACTTTGACATGAGAGAGCTAAACTTTGTTCCTAATAAAATTTTCATATGGAAGTAATCCTTGTTATACCTTGCAATTGCCCCTCATTGAAAGAAATATTTCCTATTTTTATATATTGTACACTGACACACTACCTAACCCCCTCATGAGCCTGGAACAATGCTCCTAGGTCTTTAGAGCTATGTTGAAACTCAGCACATAGAACTGAAACCCACAGAAGAGGAAGGTGGTCCCTTGGGAAAAACCTCTGTCAAAGAGGAGAAAACTGTAAAGCAAAATAAAGCAGACCCTTTAATGAGATACTATAGAAGCTGTAAATTATTAGTTTGCTTTTGCTGAGAGATATAGTCAAGAAGTCTACCTGAACTGAGGAGTGAGAGATAAGATAGATCTAACAAAGGACCAAAGAACTATCTTTGTTACTAATAACTATTTAAATTAGTTTTATTTTTTTGAAATGGCAAAAATAATGAGACTTGGTGAGAATGTAAATGCAGCACTGTAACAGATATAGATGTGCTGCATTGTGTGAGGAATGGGTGTTCTTTGTATGATACACATTTTATTATGATAAAATCTATGATATTAAAAAAAATAAAAAATAAAAAGAATGATTACAGGTTTTGAAAAGGTTATCCAGACTTGAAAGACCATTAAGTCTGTCCTTACTAAACTTGTTAGAATATTTAACTTCTATAAGTTAACTTCTTGGAGTTTTAAAAGAACTGTGCAAGGATAAAGAAGGTCAGAAAGAACTATAGTGGTCACATATTATTTGAAATCAGCCACTTTAAATTTGGTTTTGATAATGGCTAACAAACAAAACAAATGTTTGTTTGATATTCTTGACATGATCTCCATTGACAGCATGCAGACTAGGAAAGCTAATTTAATTTTGGGAGTCTAGATGCAGAAATCTGGCTAATATATCCTGCGTCTAAGTCACAGTGAGACCTCAGCATAGATAGACCTCTGCCAGCTCTCTTTTCTGCACAAAAGACAGCCAGGGAACAGCTCAAACAGGGCTCAGTTGTGCTCCAGCAAATATGTTTTCAATAGTGATTTCAAAAAAACAACTGTATCTTTAAAGCAACTCCAAACACTGCTGGATGTCAGTCAGCTGCTGACAAAGAGCGAAGGCTGGTAATATTCAAATCAGTGAAAACAGATACCATTGTGTGGTTTTGAAGGTGCTTTAAATAAGAGGTAGTGGTTTAATGTTACTTCCCTGAAGATGTGGAAAATTCTACTCTGACAACTCTATTTTTGCTAGGATCCCCATATTGGTCTATTCAGAAGCAGAAGGGATTAAGTTAAACACAGACAGAACCCATCAGTTGTCAAGCAGGGCTATAAATGGCATCCTTTATCCTGACTTGTAATTTTATGACTACCTAAGTTTAAAGCCAGGCAATATATTTTACAAAGTGACAAGAAAGAAAGAGAGTGTTCTAACTCAGGACACTGGCTTGGGGGAATGCTTTGTAATTTTTCCAGACTATTTCTCTTCCTTTTATGACAGCATAGATCTATATTTGGTGCAGTTATTAAACTGCTGTATAATATGTTTCTTATATATACTAATATTACTTATCATCATATTACTATCTCTGATCATATATAAAGCCTTAAAGATTGAAAAACTCATGAGCTGAATGAAAAAGACATTCAAATATAACATCTTGTAAAATAAGCTTGGTCTTCAAGTACTATTGTCATATTATTGAAGTAGTATATACACTGTCCCATGGGTGACAGAATACACTTGAATGATACAGGCTTCATTTCAGAAGCGTAGTGATAGATTTGTTTAACATTCATGATCTGTTTTGATAGTGCAGATTGACAGCAGCATTGTGTAAAAGTTTAGGAGCTTTTCTCAAAGAATACTTCTATTAGGCATATGCAGATAAAGTTTACATTATATATAGGCTACTGCCGATATGTGAATATAAACTGCTTTATTTTCTTTTTGAAAATCCTTGCTTTTCCATGTTTCTGATGCTCTCAGTGTTCATAGCAGCTGCTTAAGAGTGTATCAAGCTTTCTTCTCTTTGCCTCAAGACATTATATACTGATGAACAATTATTAAAACAACCATGCGTATGGTATATTCATAGTTTTTTGTAGTTAATTTTTCAAAAATTAAGAATGAAAGTTAGAAGTGTTTAAAAAGTACATTTTTTTGCCTTGCTGTCAAGTCAGTTTGTGGCATCTCAGTTTTGTTAGTAACTTCAGGTTTCTGAGGAGTTCAATGGCTGGTTTATCAGTCTGCAAAGTAGACTACTTGATTCAGGTATCCTTGAAACCTAGAAGGGTTTCTTCCTTTGACATTTGTACTTTCTATCAATCAGACTTTTGTCTTTCTTAGGCTAATAGTTATCACTTTTATAAGCATAATTTCCTTGTTCCTACAGAAGAGTATAACATAAAAATATATTTTTTAAATAGTTTAAAGATCAGTCTTAGCTCAACTAAGACTTATCTTAAGGGTAAATACATAAAAGAATGAATCCTACATAATTTTTGAGATGTTTTTTCACTGTCTTAAATATTTCAAATATTGTCCTTTGCTAGAAAAAAATAAAGCTGCCTTATTGGAATTTGAATACTTATGCTTTTGAAAGAAATAATCTGATTAACTGTGAAATATATTGACAGTAATAATGGATGGAAAAGATAGAATGAATAAGAAAGAAAAGAAAATATTGCTAATATTATTAAAAAGAGGACTTTTCATTTTTATCCAAAAGTGACAGCTTTTAATAGTTTAAATCAACAATGGTTGATTTATTTCTTTTAATAAAAATAGCCTCAGTATTTCTAAAAAAGTGAACTGCTTCTGTGTACTGTTGACAAAGTTTAAGTATATAATTCTTATTGTATTTACTTTGGTTGGTAGAGAGTTAAATTTCTTTATGATAGCTTGCATAGTGCTATGTTCTGGATTTTTGATTGAAACAATGTTGATAAAAAACCAAACATTTAGCTAGTTGTTATGCAGTGCCAAGCATTGTTTTCTTCTCAGACTGCTCCTCCAGTGACTAGGCAGGGAATGTGCAAGAATTTGGAAGGGGACACAGCTGAGACAGTTGACCCCAACTGATCAAAGGGATATAACATATGATGTCACACTCAGGAGTAAGACCTAAGGGAAGAAGCCGTGTGTGTGTGTGTGTGTGTGCATGTGTGTTTTCAGAGTTACAGCATTTATCTTCTCATTTGTCAGTTTGCTGGATTCTAATCTCCCTGACCTGTTTGGCTATGATAGACCAGATATTTTCAAATGTGATGTGTGTCTCATGTTGATCTAAAAGTTATTTTAATGCTTGTAACTTTGAGGGAGCAAAAAAAATGTACTGTGGTTTAAAGTGTGGAGGTCTTTAAAGGCAAACATGTTAGCTCAGTATCTTTAGAGCATAGAGATTCATTAGGCTCCTGCATGTGGCAGGGCTTAGATCCCACATCAAAAGAAAAAAGATATGAATATCCTTTGACCAAGATTAATATTAAAAAAAAAACTCAAAAAAAAAAAAAAAATCTAGAAATCTGAATCAAAGTTTGTGTCCTTGGTTTCAACAAAAATCAGTGTTTTCTTGAAAGGTTTATTTCCAATGCCAAAACTATCATTTTATTTTAAACAATATAAAAAATAAATAAATAGCAGATAGTTTTCCCTTCAGTACTACAATGATGAAACACTCATTTATGCTCTTGATTTTAAATTTATGTGCTTGCATATAACCATTTCATAAATGTCAAGTATATGATAGAATTTTCCAAATTTTCAAATCAAACACTGTGATAACTATTCTTTGAGTCAAGGATATTCCCTGTATTTCATGAAAGAATTGTGGTCTTAGTTAGCTAACTCATATGCATAAATGATCACTTTCATGGCATTCTTCATTCCTTCAACAGTTGCTTCATCAACTTTAGTAGCAAGCTAAGCTGTTGAGCAGCTTGGGTTTTTCTCCCATCGTAAATCTATGGTTACTACAATTTTTTTAATTGGTTTGTTAACTGTAAAGAAGAAAGTCAATAGCAGTTGTACAGGTTTTGCAGTAAGGGAAGATGGGCTGAATGCTGAAGACAGTCAATACTGCAAGAATTGTATATTTCTGGAGATCCCTAAAATGTAAATTTATTTCACAGGAGAACTCACCTGAGGAGCTCCAAAATTCATCAATTTCTTAAATTGAAAGTGTAGGGTGTTGCCTTTCTTTTTATCTTTCTCTATAGCCTTGCCTGCCCTTGAGTAATTTGTGTAAGTGTACTTCCTGCTAGTTTGCCAGCTTTCCAGATTTTGAAATCATATATAAAAAACAAGCACTCACTTGGCTAGTTTTGCAAGTGACTGAGGGACTAGTGTAAGAGAACTTGAGGGTGTGAGGTAATAAAAAAGAGTATGTAACCATTTGTGTTTGTAGCTACCCCTGTAATTCAGTGCTTAGGTAGCTATCCTACTATCTACTATCTACTACTATCTACTATCTATCTACTTTGTTCTATGTGTCAGTTGCAAGGCTTTTAGACAACTTTCTTTCCAACATTAATTCACAAAAGTTGACTATTTTTACCTAATCAGATAACTAACATTTGTACGGAAATCATTCAATACTCTCATTAGTGACAATATGCTCAATTTTTAAAAAAAGAGTTTTAATCAAATACTTATATGTTTCCACATAATGTGAAGCAACATCAGAAAAGCAAATGGGCAAGCAAAGCAGGACATACTTACACATTGATGATCTTTTGATTATAAACCACTTGGACTGGAATTTTACAACATGCATAGGGGAATTAGCACCTAAATTTCAAGGGGAATATTTTTCAAGAGGAATTATGACTTGATCTAAAAAAAATTTAATGATCTTAAAGGAGACAGTAGTGAGATCTCCAGCGTTTAAATTGCACACTGTAAAATTACTCTGTATATTGACAGCCTTTATTGAGTTACGTCTGAACTCTGGAATCTAGGGTTTTTTGCTTAAAAGTTCTCTAATTACCTACACAATTTGTAGGGCTTGAATAGACATTTTTATGGACTTATTTTCTTCTATTGTGAAGTTTTGTGAACTTTTACTATCTTCATGCAATTCTTGGACCCTAATATAGAGCAGTTATATATGCGAACTAGAGATACGGTTTTATGTAAGATCAAAATACACCGTAGGTAGCTCAAACATTTTTTCATTCTAAACTGCAGAAGTATTTGAAATATTGTGGCTTGGTGAAGTTTGTTACGAAGTTTATTATGAAGTTTTCCCATTTATAATGAAATAGTTGTAAATACTGCACATGGGTGTTAGGTTAACCTCAGCATACAGAGTGCTCAGAAGCCTATCAAATGTGACAACCTTCGTAAGTTTATTAGATTGTACATAGAATACTTTTAGCTTCCTGGAAGATAGGAGGCTTGTAGTGTTGCATCCAGAGCCTTTGGGGAACAAAGACACAAAAGGAAAAAAAATCACTTCTGCAGAGAAATTCAAACACATGGGGAAACAATAGAGGTCCCTAACAGTTTTACCTGTTTCTTAATGCATTACAAATCCTCTTTATATTTTTGTGTAGCAAGTTTCTGTCTTTGCCACAGGTGAATCACTATTAAGTACAGGACCAGATCATCAGCCAGCAGCTAACTTTGCTCATGAAATCACTAGTCCAGTGAAAGATCTCATCATTATTATGCACTGCTACTCCATTATCTCTAGTTACTGTAATAAGCAGATTGGGAGGAGGTTTTACCTCTCTATTACCCATATATTTAGTCCAGCTCCTGGTAGTTAAAAAGATGAGGGAAAAAGAGTATGTTATGACTTGACTAATGAGTATGTGTATTGAAGCATGTAAGTGAAAGTGCCTGACTTACACCTGGAGAGAATTAATCAACCAAAAGCAATGCCAAGTAGGATATTATATGTTTGCAAAGTACATACTCAAAAGGAAGTGAATGTTTTATTAGAAGGTTATGATTCAAATGTTTAGTTTGATCCTTTATTATCGCTGCTCACATCAAACATATTTTTTTTTCCTTCACTTAATCTCTTCTCCCTGAAATCCATCTATTATGAGGAAATAATTCTTGCTTCTGATTGTATTCTAATGAATATTAGTTCAGTTTAGTCCTTGTGGGGGTGGGTGACTTTGTATGCTCCCATTGCTAATGTGGGTTAATAGTCCAATACATTTAACGGCATTTCATTGAAATCTACCTGTATAGCTAATGCTGAATAGTAGAAACTTTTGAGTTAAGTAAATATAGAATCATGGAAGAGTTAGGGTTGGAAAGGACCTTAAGATCATCTAGTTTCAACCCCCAGTGGCATAGGCAGGGACACCTCACACTAAACCATGCCACCCAAGGCTTTGTCCAACCTGGCCTTGAACACCGCCAGGGATGGAATATTCACAACCTCTCTGGGCAACCCATTCCAGTGCCTCACCACCCTAACAGTAAATAATTTCTTCCTTATATCCAATCTAAACCTCCCCTNCCCAAAGCTTCATCCAACCTGGCCTTGAATACTGCCAGGGATGGAGCACTCACAACCTCCCTGGCCAACCCATTCCAGCATCTCACCACCCTAACAGTAAATAATTTCTTCCTTATATCCAATCTAAACCTCCCCTGTTTAAGTTTGGACCCATTGCCCCTTGTCCTGTCACTGTAGTCCCTAAAGAATAGTCCCTCCCCAGAATCCCATATATTGACGCAGTATATGCATTTTTTAAAATTATTATTATTTTGAGACATGTAGAAGCAAAACTTAACCAAGAACTTGAATGTGTCAGAAGTTAGGAGCAGAAGATTGTGAGCTGAAAAAGGAAAGGAAATGGTGAGCAAATGGAATAAGCCAGGAAGAGCCAGGAGGGTGCAACAATCACTGGGGGCTTGCAAGGGAGATAAAAGCAGATGAAAGACTTGTAGCAGGGAGAAGAAAGAATAGTCTGGCTCAAGAACAGCAATGGTTCAAGGCTTTAGAGGAAGAAAAGGAGATAAATGTGAGCTAGGCAAAAGGAGGAAGAAAAGGCTGAGCAAGAGAAGAATAGCTACATATGAAAATTGAAATATTTGTAATTGTGTGAGTTATTGTTTTAGTAGCACTATTGGTAAAATAACCTGACAAAATATATTCATTTCATTCTTGGACTGGATGTATGCTAAATGCTATTGATATTTTCACATGACAGAATAACAAATAAAAATACACACATTCAGCTCAAATTTATTTCTCAGGAAAAATGATCATCACTCAGTCCCCTAAAACGTTAGATACTCAAGTCCATATATTAAAATGAACTTAATATAATGCATCAAGTTGGCAATACTGCTTACACTTAACAGTATCTGTGAAATAACTTTGACAATGCACTATATTCTCCCATGGAAGGTTCATTTAGCCCTAGTGTAAACTATTTGGTCAGCCAACAGTGGAACAATCAAATTACAAATTTTAGAAAGGATTACTTGCAATATCTGTAAAATCCCTGATTCACAGAAGGATTCTGAATCATAAAATCCTCTGTAACCAAGGAGGATTAGTTGCATTGCTGCTTTTAGTTAATCTGTGCCTTTATAAACATTTACCTATCTAAGCAAGACATTTGATGAAAAATTCAAGGAAAGGAACAAGCTTATAGAAATAACAATCTAATGATTTTTTCATGAACAGAGAATTTCACTCACAATGAAAGTGAATCATTTCCTTAGCATATTAACTAACAATAGCTTTTTGCAAGGTTTTGATTTGTTCAAGAACATCCTTCTTTCCTCTGCCTTTGCTACTACTTACTCAACACTTATAACCTTGTCGACCTACGGATACTATACCCATTAAATCCTGTTATTATAGTCTTTATTCAGCCTCATCAACTTCTCCAAATGGTTTTGAAAGAACAGAAAAGGGAAGAAATATGAAAGTATCATTAATAGGGATAGGTAATGATTCACAGTGCTTCATAGATACCATTAAGATAACAAACAATGTATTCTCGATGAATAAATAGGGTTTTATAAAGACCTTCTAGCTTGCTCCTTGTGATAGCTTTTAAAGTATCAAGAACTAAAACATACATTTTCTTCAGTCAAGGTTGCACTATGAAGTCATAGGAACATAAATGTTGAAAGAGCCTCATTGAATCAGTATCAGTCAGCTTGTATACTCAATGAGTATACCTTTCTTGGTTCATAAATTGAGAACAAATTATGATTTTTATTAACTTGTTCTGTTGGTATTGTTCACTGAATGCTTTTGTGTGATCCTGATGACTCTGGAAAACACCAATCAGGATAGGATTTTGTGGGCGTAACTGAGGGAAGGTTGGTATAACACATCAAATACAACTGGTATTAGTTAAATGAATGAAAAACTTTTGTCTCTTTTGCCCACGTGAACCTCGTGAAGTTCAACAAGGCTGCTTGCAAGGTCCTGCATCTGGGTCAGGGTAATCCTAGGCACAAATACAGACTGGGCAGAGAATGGATTGAGAGCAGCCCTGAGGAGAAGGACTGGGGCTTTTGGTTCATGGGAAGCTCAACATGACCCAACAGACAGTGCTTGCAGCCCAGAAAGCCATCTGTATGCTGGACTGCATTAAAAGAAGTGAGACCAGGTGTCCTGGGTTCAGCAGTTGCAGTCAGTTTTTCTTCTCTTTAGTAGCTGTGTTTTG
>NDXB01013273.1:90672-112082 GCA_002631895.1 Agapornis roseicollis | reverse complement strand
GGAACAAGTCCAGAGGAGGGCCACGAAGTTGATCAGGGGACTGCAGCATCTCCCATATGAAGACAGGCTGAGAGAGTTGGGGACATTCAGCCTGGGGAAGAGAGGATTGCATGGAGACCTCATAGCAGCCTTCCAGTATCTGAAGGGGGCCTATAGGGATGCTGGGGAGGGACTCTTCATTAGGACTGCAGTGTCAGGACAAGGGGTAATGGGTTCAAACTTGAACAGGGGATGTTTAGATTGGATATAAGGAAGAAATTCTTTCCTGTGAGGGTGGTGAGATGCTGGAATGGGTTGCCCAGGGAAGCTGTGAGTGCTCCATCCCTGGCAGTGTTCAAGGCCAGATTAGATGAAGCATTGGGTGACATGGTTTAGTGAGGTGTCCCTGCTTATGGCAGGGGGGTTGGAAGTAGATGATCTTAGGGTCCTTTCCAACCCTAACTATTCTATGATTAAGAACAACCTGTTCATAAGATGTCCCTGCTCACTGTAGGGGGATTGGACTAGATGGCCTTTGAAGGTCCTTTGCACTCCAAACTATTCCATGATTCTATATACTTATGTACCAGCTACATCCCTTCACCCTTTATCTCCCCTTTTCCTGACAACGCAGGTTGAAACTGGCTTGTTCTCTGAATTAAATCTAGTCTCAAAGGGTATTTTTAAAAGTCTAAACATTACAGTACTATCCTATCAGCTTATTCACTGCATTAACTGGGGTAAGTGAGAAGCTAGTAGGAGTAAAATTAGTAAGAGGTGTGACTGGATATAAATATGACAAGTAAATGAAATGCAAGGATTATGCATGACAAGCACCACGAGGAGTTTATAAAGATATGTACCACCAGAGAGCATGTGACAGAGTAAGTCAACTGTAAACAAGGCAAATGCTGATATATACAGAGTTCATCAAGAAGATGCCATGGTTGTCAAACATACCACAGATTTTTTTGTTAAGCTACAAAACCCTAAGAAATACAGAAAACTTTGAAAAGGAACCTAAAAGTAACTATGCCAGAAAAGTTGTAGGAAAATAGTGATTTAGTTACATATCCCCCCTTTGGAAAAAAAAAAAAAAAAACAAAACCCAAACACCAGAACACGTATCTGCCTTCAGATGTAAACAGCTCCCAACTTCTGTCTTGGCTAAAGAAACAACTCCAGTAATACAGGACAGAATGAACGCAAAAGGAAAGACACAGAGTTGCACACAAGGTCACAGAGGCAATACCAAATGACCTGCAAACAAAAAAGATGCAGAAGAAAAAGATACCAATGATGAAGGAACACACCTATTAAAAGCTAACATTAAAAACAGAGTAAGTTTAAGAGTATGTTTATCCTTTGCCCTTTTCAAGACACATTAATGAAAAGAACACATAAGCTTATTTCATCAAAGAAAGTGAAAAGCTGACAAAGGTATCATATATGCAGTTCACTCTTCCTGCAAAACAAGGTGAACAGAGATTCCTGAACTGTACAAGGATGGATGCAGCAGAAATACAGAAAAAGTAACCTCACTGTACAGGATTATGACCATGACAGAGAACTACAGGTGCCTATTCTGTCCTCTCTTCAATTCGACACTGCCTAAATCTGTGAGAACACAAAGACAATTTAATTCTGAGAAAGTGAGATCATCTCTAACCATAAGATCGTTCACCAGTGTGTTAAAATAAAGCTAAGGTGAAGAAAAGCATCAGACTGTAGTGCCAAGCAACTATTGCAGGACTGCCATAAGATTACCTTCTTAAATTCTTCCTAAGAAAAGGAATACACAGTGTTAGTGCCAGAAAGTCAGGGCCTGGGAGTAGTTCCTCTTTGCTTAAGAGGAAGAAACTGTCAATAATGGATTCTGGAGAGCTAGCCAAACACATGGTGGAAAAAGTTTTTAAGACCAGTAATGTAAGAAGCAAAATGACGAAGGCAAAAATCATCACAAGAGAAAAGAAGTTGAAAAAATAGTGGTTTATAAAACAGTGGTTTATACTGTGTGTCTCAGCACCACAATAGAAGTCACTAGTAAGGAAAAGCTGGCATAAGAACTGACAGGCATGTGTCATGTTCTGGGGTCAAAATCAGATTGTTAGTGAGAAGCTAGAAGACAAGGACAGAGGAAAAACTACATCTGTAGTAACAAAAACCCTTGCAAATGAAAAATAGTAAGTACATACTTTACAAACTTATTTTTTTTAATAGTTTGCCAAAATACTGCACAGGCTTCTCCTGCATGTAAAGTCAACGCAGTTATTTTCTAATTCCTTTTTAATACGAATGAGATAGGAAGAATGGAATATGAATGAAACATGAAGTGCGCATCTGCCATTAAAATAACTGTTTCAAATGCTATACTAATTACATTTTCTGTTGTAATAAGTTAGTGGAATAAGTATCTATTTTGACTATAAACAGAACTCCTTTTTCCTCCTAACCACTTATGGACCATATCTTAGCTCTGAGAAGCTTTCAACAAGCCTAAGCGCATTTGAAAGTACATTTCCAGGAAGAAGAGATGATTTGGAGAGAACTTACTGTTAATACACAAGGACCTGTTATTCAGGAAGGCCACCTACCAGAGTGCCATGACAAAGGTCAGAAAACCCTAAGGCTAGTCTTACCTTTCAGCTCTCTACATGTGATAAAACAAGCTCAAGAAATCGGGAAGGTAACGTGCCACCAGCACAACTCAATTCATAATCTCCTTCCAAATCTAAATGTATTCTGTACCACACAAACTCTCAGTGTAACTCTTCAGACAGTAACTTTTCAGATAAAAGCCATGATCTGTCACAAGTATAGGCAACACTCTGTTCCACTACAGGCTGGAAAAGGTTCATCAGGACTGTCTCTCCTGGTAAAAAGACAGAGACACTCACTTGTCAGGGGCTTCAGTAGCACTCCAGGTCCTTTATTAAGTAGAACACAAGTATGAGAAAAATTATCCTTTGCCCTTTAGGAAATGGGACAGGTCTATGCCAGAACTTTAAAGTAACTCATGCTCTGTCCACCACAATCAATCCTATCAACCCTTTCACCGATACGCAAGCCAGTGGAAGCCCATGCTCAGATTAAGCCTTCCAGAAATCCTCACCTGGTATTTTTAAGAGACTTGATTTTACTTCTTCCAGGCCGGTGAACTTGTGGCTGTCAAACCTAGATTCTCTCAGTTTGCACGTTAGTAACTTTGTTCCTTTTAGACACATGATCTATCTCTTCAGATATTCAAGGGTTTGTATCTGGCTTCTACTACAAAGTGTCTACAGAACGTCAGAGTAAGTGCCCCATAAACAGAAAGCAAATGCATACACTGCAGAAATTATTAGATATGTGTCTGTGAAATACAGAAAAGCTCATACACAGGCAAACTAGCAAACAAAAAAACCCAAAACACTCAGTAATCCACTTAAAATGATTGCTTCCTCTTTTCCAACTATGAACTATGAAATGATTTTAGCATGCCTTTCTGATATTAGAGATGCCCTCATCCTAAGCTGTTAATCTTCACATCCTCAGAGACAACCTTAAACAGAAAACGGAAGAAACAGATATTCAAAAAAGGGAATATGTTGGAAAAAAGGCTAAATTAAAGCTTAGTTGGAAACTGTATTTAAGTATCTGCCTAGGTGAATACCAAAACAAACCTATTTACCTTTCACATATTTTCATAAGAGCTCTTTCCTTATTCTATCTAATTACAAAATATGTATGTTTAAGCAGTGACTTTTCTCCCCTGTGGCTCTGCAGTGAAGTCATTATGCTCACATTGTGACTTAGTAATCCTTCTCCTTGGAAAAGATCACTATAATAACAATAATATGATTACACTAGAGGGTCAAAGAGACTGATTTGTGAGAGGCAATGCTATTCTCCATGGGAGCTGATGGATCTTAGATGGATAGAGGACTTCACAACCAGAATATCTCTGACCTACTTAGGGAGCAGCATATATTGCTCTTTCCGCTTGCAAATGCAGACCATGACCAACATGTATGATGAAAGTAACTTCTTCTCTAGATCCTTTATTACACGTCTCACACACAATCCCTGGAGGCTATTCAGCTCCTCTTCTCAGAAAAGCTGTCACTATCAGGTCCATTTTATCAAGATTTGCACAGAAATTAGAGACTACAGAAACCATTCTATTTTTTACTTCATATTAAGTTTTGCATAGTTATTTACTGTGTTTACTGTCAAAGAGCTTTTCCTTGTGACCACCAAGACATGAATTTTCAAAGATCCTTTGACAGCAGTTTCCTTTCTTGGGAGTATCAATACCTCTAAGAGCTTTTATATGAAAACTTCCTCCACACAAAAAAAAAAAAAATAAAAATGAAGGGGTCCTGAACAAAAGCAATCCTGGGAATGCAATTTTAAGATGAAAGCCAATTCACATGAAATAGGCAGTATGACTTTATGAGTGGAAATTCTGAGAAACAGCCTCTATATAAAGAAGCAAGCTTTTCCATGGCCTATTCCATTCTGATCTGACTGCTAAAGGGAATAGTTAGCCCAAAGCCAGTACTGGTAGGTACAATGTGGAATTTTATCATCTTGTTTCACTGCTTTGTTTCTAACTCTCAAGCACTTTTCTTTTTATTATGAAACAGGATGGCATAAAAACTGACTTAAAATTTACACCTAGAACAATAACCTGGAGGCCATTTCTTTACAAATCCCTTACGATTCAACACATCTTCAGTCATAAAGAACACAGAGGATTAGTGGAAGCTGGATGACTTTCTGTATAAAAGCAATGTTTCATTTTTTTACATTTACCCACATTTGAAACTCCTTCTTTAAGGTGTATCTATTTTATTACTATCTAATTATTTAGCTACAATGATTTCACATTATCTTTTCATGGAAAGATTTGTGTTCACTCAGCCACAGGCCAATACCTTTCCCCAGTAAGCCTTCTAAAGCCAGCTGTACTGCACGGTTTCAAACAGACTAAATTTAGCCAGTTCTGTTCATCAGAGGAATGCTGTGTGTCAGCTACATCAAAGCCCAAGGGCAGCCTGATAAACACTGAATACAGGTCACGTAGCTCTGTAGCTAACAAACTCTAAGAGAGCTTGTACTCGGGGGCATTCAAAGCAGTTTTGTCATCAACAATCTAGTATCCCTTGAGCCCCCATGTCGTTTCAGTTGCCAGGCAACACTGGTGTTAATGTCTTAGAGGAGAAAAACTTACCAGGCATCTGGCCGTTCATCTGGTTCTGCATGTGTGGTGCAGGAGGGCCCCCACCTACCATACCATCTGAAGACATGTTGTGCGAGCGTGGAGGTGGGGGAGGGCCACTCTGACTCATCCCTCCAGGACCCATAGGCATATTCTGTGTGGGTGGCTGAAAGGAGACAGTTTAGTCAAACACGAGAAGCAGTTAGTCTGACAAATATATTATATGTACATATGGTACAGCAGTTGCCTATATTGTTCAGCAGGGTATGAAAGAAGGCACTGAAACATGTTTCTTGCTCTTTCTGATAAGGTTAACTCCTCACAGTATTTATTTTGGTAAAATGCTTAATACTCCAATCAATTTGACATGAAGTATTACATGCAGGCAACACCACAACACCTTTGAGCACTGCTTTGAAACAGAAAAAATACAAATCAATGCCCCATTAAAAAATAATATCTGAACAGTTTAAAATTGCTGGGGTCACTCCCTCACACGTGCTTTCCCTTCAAAGCAACATTTGTTGAGCAGAAAACCAGCTCTTCATTGTAATTCTCTCACACCAACAATTTGTTGCTGTTAACAGAACTTGCACCAGGACAAAACAGGTACATCATGAGAAAAAAGCCTCTGCATGCTCACAGACTAGCAAGAATTTGCACCTGGTAGTGGTAAAGTGTTTGTGATCTCTTCCCATCTCTCCCCTGAATCGCTGAAGGCCTAGTTCATAATTCCGTGCCAAACACCCCCTACAGACTGAGAGCACATTAGTACTGGCCTCCAAAGGTCCAGAGACAGCTGCCTAGAAAGGATGTTTTTGGCAAATTTCCTAATGAAATTGTGAGGAAAATAACTGAATAACCTTGAGAGTTCAAAGAGGGAGAGCAAGAAAAACAATAAATGCAAGGGGGAATTTACCAGTAGGTTCTACTCTCAGCAATGTAAGGAGACACAGAAACTGCTGGTAGCCAGCTACGCTTTCCTAGTAAAAACACCTGCGAGACTGAACAATCCACCTCACATACCTTAGCCAGATGCTTTCAGGGAATAAAAACCATCTCTGTGAGAGCAAAAGCCTGTGTCTCTGGCTTTCGAGGACTCTCTCTAGAAGGCTGTGACTATCCATGCAAAACCCTTCCTGTGAGACAATGATGTGTGTACTTTCTCCTATTTCTCTTTGGAGAAAAAGACAAGGGGATGAATCCCAGCCCCTGTTATACCTACACCAGTTATACCTATGTTATACCTATACTTGTCTAGCCCAGCCCGTTATACTTACACCTACTTATCAGGAGGTTGGTAAAAACAACTAGTAATACAGTAGAAAAGAGTAATGCTTTCCAAATGAATGTAAGGCAGGACCACTCTTGGGCCCTGGGGACAGTAGCATCAGGGTAGTAGAGGGACACATGCTCACTTGCATGACAGATGGAGGGAGGGGAGCAGTACTAATTTATTTTCTCAGCATTTCCTCAAATATCTCACATAGGTATTATTTGCCCTGCAATAGTTTTAGAAATTCCCCAAGAAATTAGCAAAGGCTTTTTTCAGCAGGTGGAAGGAAAGGGAAGAAGGAAAATGGAAGCAGGTAGATTCTACGATTCTACTTCTCTTACTAAATTATTTTCCTTCCTCCACAAGGACCTTTTATAAGCAAGTCTTCCTCATCCTATAGCAGGAATGGCAGAAAGTAGAAGGAAAGAGTGAAAGGCAGCTCTACTCTCTGAACACTGCGAGTAAAATCCTGCTCAGTTTTGCTTGATGTTCTTCCACTATTGAGCAATCAAAGTAAGAATGCTGTAGTTTAGTTTTTTTTCCCTTCACTTTCAAGAGCTCTCATCCTGCTTTTGTACCTAACAAATTATTTAAAACAGAAAAAGACACAAAAAAGAAAATAGACTGTTTTTAAGTTTTATTTAGAAAGCATGTTTTGGAATACCAGCAAAGCAAACACTCTTGGTATCTCCACATGAGCAGCTAGAGCTCAGAGCATTAACAACAGCCCCATGTCAGCAGACAGCAAAGCCAAAAACTCATCCAAGTTGAATTATTTTCAGAATTAAAATGAACTATTTGTATTCCAAGTAAAAATCATTACTAAACCCAGTGTTCACAAAATAGGCTGATAATGAAAATTACTATGAAGCACTAAAAAATTAGATCATAGTCAGATTTTAGCTGTCCTGCATGTGCAACCGCACCAGCACAAGCATGCCCTTTTGCATGGAAAGATGGACACACACACACACACAGAAGAAATCTCCACTTAAGACAAAACTACATATTCCAACTCTGAAATTTATTCTGGCAGTTTTCAAAACAACTACTGTTTCAGACAAACACTCAGTAACAAACAGCACCGAGAGGGCATACAACCAAGGACAGGGAAAAAGTACAAGGATTTTCAAAATCCCACTAGATGCAAAACCCCACAAGAAGCTTCATAAACTACAAGGAATTCAGAGAACTGAGGGGGTGATTAAAAACACCCCAAAAAGCACTACCAGAAAATAATTTAGCAAGAGGAGCTTCTGGATATGGAAAGAGCCAGAAGATCTGTGCGAACCGACTTCAGATACTTGAAAACAAGGCAAGAAAAAGATCCAAGCCGTGAAAAACATTCTGTCTTTCATTAAACTACCCAATAAGATGAACAGAAAGTAAATGAACAATGTACAATTCTGGGAATCATAAATCTGTGATATACATTCTGCAAGCTACAAGTAAATGATAAAATAATTAGGGTATTATGAAACTCCAAGGATGATAAAGAGGAGTCAGTAAAGTATCAGTAACAGAAGTCAAATCTTTCTGATCTATTAGAAATTCTAAAAAAACATAAATTAAACCACTTCGCTGCATGCTTAACAAAAATTTCTTAACACAAGTTTTTGACAAAGCCTTTGCAGAAATATGTTCTCTAGGGGTGTATGCTTCCACTGATCAGAAATGGCTGAAAGGGAAGAAATAAGCAATAATCTTTCATGAAGTCCAAAGAAGGAGGGAACATATAGAGGTTCCCTGAAAATATTTGTTAGTAAATACCAACATCTGAAGATGCTTCAAGATTAATTACTGAAAATTGTAGGAGAAAAAAATAAGTTGAATAGTGCCAGGGTTCAACATGGATAAATATACAGCAAGTACACTGAATTTTGAACCACTCTTTTCAGAAAGAGGAACTCTACTGCAACTAATGCAGAAAATAAAAAAAAAATAAAACAAAAAAAATTGACCACTACCCAAACAATTTGGTGGAAAAACAGTTCAAGTTGAGGAAAGCAATCACAAAAATATACTGTGAAAGCAGAAGGATTGCAAAGACAGGCAACCAGTGATTAAAGACTTTGAATGGTACCACCTGAAACAAGAAAAAAAGACAGATTTTTTTTCTTCTATCTGAAAATGAAATGAATGTAAGAGGATACGACAGAAATACAATTTAATGTATGATCCATACAAAAAGTAGATCATCCAATTTATGCTTTAACAACAAAGAAAACCCCAGGAGAATAGTCAATAAATTGAGGAATAACATTAAACATAGAAGACACCACATAAATCACATAAACTGAGGAATTCATCAACAGAAGACACTAGAATAAAGTTTAAGATATAGAGACAATCATACATATGCAACTGAAACAGTTATATAGGATTTTATACAGTATATTTTAAAAGTGTCTTACAAGCCTTCATGTCAGGGTCATAAACCAATCACTACCTGCTAGTAATTAAAAAGAAATGTCACCTGCAGATATAATTATTCCCCAGTGAAATTTCTCCCAAGTGTTTTTTCTATTGGTCACAGACAGAAGAAAGCAAAGAAAAATTGTTTTAAAACAGCAAATTCCCTGTATCTATCAGAGTTGATGAAGGTTTTTACAGCTAATAAACTTTTAAATCAGCATAAATTTAGCAAACCCCAAGCACAGTATTTGAAAGACAAATACTTAATAAAAAAAAAAAGGAAAAAGAAACTCCTCACCCTTTGTAAAAGGGGAGTTACCCAACAGGAACCCTATATATTGAGTGTAAATATAAAGGGTGAAATGACATCTAAATGTAGTTAGGTTAACAGAACCAAAAGAGAAGCTACTCCCCTCCTTCTGCTGGATGCACAACAGAAAGGAAATTAAAATAATTGCTGATTTTATTTCAATTATGAAGAAGAAATTGTTAATTTTTTTACTATCAGTAAAAAGTAAATTAAAGAATGAGAAGATGTTAGACACAGCTTCACTTGCTAAAAACTCATTTTTGGCTCACTTCCCCAAAAACAAAGGTAACAATTTACAGCCATGATTAGCATTTAAAATTTATCCAAGCGTAAAAAAATAAATTAAAAGCTATTTTGTCCAACTCTGAAAAACTGAACTTGAGAAAGACTGAAATGAACCTGCAGTGATAACCAAAAAAGAAGACAAGAAAAATATGAAAAAGAAACAAGACCCATTAGATTTTACCGGGCAACTTTTCAGCAAACAAAATCCGACTAAACCCAAAAGTTATTTGAAAGCATATATTTAATGCAATAACCAAACTGCATTTTTGTTAGAGGATTTTCTTTTAAATAATAAATCAGATCAAAGGCAAGACAACAAACAATAAAAGCTGCCATGGTGGAATTGTACATCTGGAACTTTCATCTATCATCTCTTCTCTTGCCCTATTAGGTTTTTCTTACCATCAACAGCAGATTGAAAGATTTGGTTATAGAACATTTATTGTTATACAAACTGAGGTGGAATATCAACTCAATCATCAATAAAATGTGAAAGACAGGAGATACTGTTAAGCACACAGTACTGCTAATCAATACAAATAGCAATAGCTATTTGGAGTACACTACGGAAAATGCAATTTTCTTGAAATTCTCTTCAAATAACCATTAAAAGCTACATGAACACAAACGTAAGAGCCTTCTGATCTGTTTGAGAGAAGCTCTAACTCGATTTAATCAATCATCTTTGTTTTCAGTTCTCAAATCCCATTTTCTGTGAAGCAAAATATCCCGTCCCAGGAGGAACCCTGCCCTGCTAATATCACATTGCTAATATCACAGCACCTGTCCCAGTCTCAGAGAGCAGTACTCTGTTGATAGGTGGTGATGGCACCTGCAGAGTACTTACTGAGGTGTCAAACTAGGAAATAAGATCATAAAGGAATACATTTTTGATATTTGAAAGAAACAAGATTTATTTAATTGGACTACAACTCTTCTGCAAGGCACAGGGTATTCTAGTACTGAGAATACCTTAAATGAATTAAAAAAAAAAAAAAAAAAAAAAAAAAGAATAACCTATATCAATTCTCCACAAGTATAATTTTTCGGGATAGGAAGGATTTCTGTGAAATGCATTTACAAGCATGTCTAAACAGTGAAGTTAATTACAAATATAATATGGGCTCCCACTGCTGAGTACTATANGTAAAAAAAATAAATAAAATTAAAAAAAAAAAAAAAAGAAAAAAAAAGAATAACCTATATCAATTCTCCACAAGTATAATTTTTCGGGATAGGAAGGATTTCTGTGAAATGCATTTACAAGCATGTCTAAACAGTGAAGTTAATTACAAATATAATATGGGCTCCCACTGCTGAGTACTATAGCTGTAACACCACCAGTAAGGAATTCTAAATTCAGAATGACAACCAGTTTCTAAATCTCAGTATCTTCAAAAATCAGAGAAACTCTGACTTAGTATTTGATCAAACTGTTAGAATAGTGCAAAATGTAATATTTACACACTTCATTTAAAGAGGAAATTGGAACCTTTAGTTGTTTCAAATTGCATGTATCACTGCATAAAAGTATTTCTTTGTACAAATATTCTTTAGCATCATTTTAACAACTGGAAAATCTAACCCTAATACTTAATGTCCACATACGACTAGCTCTTCTGATACTTAAAAAATAATCACAGAAAATTCTTAACTTTTGGTATGCCTAGAAATCATTTAAATCAAAAGTTAAATAATCTGGTACAAATTTAGATGGGTTTTATTTTAAGTGACTAGAAATATGTTAACGGTGGACTTTAACTGGGGAACAGTAAGCTATAGAAACTAGATTAATTCAGGGATACTCTGTAATTCCCCCATAAAATGCAGTTCTTATCTGTCCTCAAAAGCAGGCACTTTCTCTTCTACAGCTATTTACCTCCTGCTTCTTTGACTTTTAAGTCATTTAACATCTGGTCCAGTATTTACAGGTTTTGCCTGCATGCAGTAATCAAAGAGAAAAATTCCACCTCCATTCCAGCTAGAAGGCTTTACACAAACTCAAATAAAGCAGAAAGAATCATGCAGAATCCTCACAGCATTTAAATCAGGAAAACAGCAGAACCATATAGGCTAAAGGACTCAGCATCTATGTTACCAGACTGCCCCATACAGCTCTCAGCAAACTGACAAGGGTTGAAATAGGTATTTATTGTGCAGGTATAGTACTACAGACAGGCAAATCACATCTCCAAGTATGAAAGAAATGCACTTCAGAGCACACTCCTAAACCAAACAGGCTGCTATTTTTACTGATTTCTCAATCAGCCACAGAAGTTAGTAGGCGACAGAAGTATTCTTTGTGTACAGTGCACTAGCTCCCCGTGTGGACACACCTGACTAGTAATACATGCAAAGTAGTACACAGGAGTTAAGAGTGGTCTTATTTAAAGTAGAGTACACTAACGGTCCATGAACTCAGTCCTAATATGCTAACATCTTAAAGACCGATATTCTGATGTTTGGGGGGTTTTTAATGGAATTGCTGGCTTCAGAAGCTTCCAGTGCTCCCCATTTCCCAATAGTACCCTTTCAGCTGTGCCAACAAAGCCATTTACACAGTTTTGCAGTTAATCTGAACTAATCCAGAATGAAAATATCCTGCTTTACACCTAACTCATCTGGACTGCTTCTCCGGATCATAACACAACTTTAAAATGCCACACAGAAGAACCACAACTGATGAGAGTACAGCTCTTATTATGTCAGCATAACCATTCCTATAGAAAAAAATCTTGTCCAACAACAGCCAACCTTCTTTCCAACATTTAAAAGCCTTTCTGGAGCAATATTAACAACTTGAAAAAGCGATTTTATTACGAGACCATGGCATACATGGATAAACTGAAGATTCACAATCTGAAAACTCTTTTAAAAAAGCAGCATACCCAATGCTCTTGCTAAAGGTGGATGACACTGTTAGCCCAGAAAGTTGCACACATACAATGAACATGTAGGCATCAGAGTGTTCACTAAGGGCTCAGAAGTCAAATATCATGAAAAAACCCAAAGAAGTAAAAAGGATACAGATGATCACATGCCAGCCTTGGAGCAAAGATAATTAAGTGATATGGATACACTAGACTTGAGAGGTAGATCATAACACACTGTTTCTATAACTGGTTATTGCAGTCATACCTGAGAACTAGGCTACTGACAGCAATGAAGAATTTCATCTTTAGCAGACCCCTAGTACAGTACAATTTCATGAAAAGTCTTATTTACCATTTTGTTCAAAGTGCTGAGTATCTGAGATTACTAACACAGCAGTCAGAGTGAATTCTTAAGAGTAAAGTGGTACAACAACATGAACCTAAATGTCCCACATTTCCCATTTTTTAGTGACAAAGCCAACCTAACTGGGGGCTGGGGACAATTACTAAAGGAGGCTTATCCCATGTGCTTCTTGCTCACAAAACACAGGAATTTTCTTCTGATGAAAAATCAACATAGCAGATAAAAAGTATGAGAAGTATGAAGAGCTGGAGAAAGGAATAGTTTAAGAAATTATGCTCTACAAGGAGGATGCAAGCACAAATAGATTAGCTTTTATCATTTATGGATTTGCTCTGGCTTGATAGTTTCTAATAACAGTACGGGAATGTGAAGCTTACCTTTTTTACCCATCCCAACCACAGTGACTCTACTTGCCAGTAGACTCTACATTTAAAGAGCAGCAGGAAAGTTCCTTGGAGTGCACACATATACTATGGTACATATAAATGCAACATCTTTCCTCCCTTTCTCAAAAAATTTGCCACCTAATGTTTCTCTTTTTAAATGCCTTTAGAAATTATTGTGGTTTTTGAAAACTGTTTAACAAACATTTAATCAGAGCAATTATTCTTCAAAATCAAAGCACCACTTCTGACTAATAGCTCACTTGCCTTTTGACAGGAAACATTCAACCTTTCTTTTGCTCTGTTCTCTATTAATTCAATTTACAAGTAGTTGAATTTCAATTTTGCATGGACTTCTGTTCAGAAAGACTAATGCAGGCTAATACACCATACTGCTTTGTGTATCTACTTCAAAACGAATTTAATCAACACAGTAATATTCAATACACACAAAATTAAACCACAGGTTTAAAGACCAATGCCAGCTGTGATCAGCAGGAAAGCAGATACCACAAATAGACTTTCTACTAAATTACCCTGTTTCAGCTCAGATAGAGTTAATTTTCTTCCTAGTAGCTGGTGCAGTGTTGTGTTTTGGTTTTAGTTTGACAATAATACTGATAACACACTGATGTTTTAGTTGTTGCTAAGTAGTGCTTACCCTGATCAAGGACTTTTCAGTCTCTCATGCTCTGCCAGGGAAGAGGGAACAGAGCAAGGACAGTTGACCTGAACTAGTCAAAGCAATATTCTGCACCATAAAATGTCATGCTCAGCATATGAACAGGGGAAATTGGCTGGGAGCCACTCCATTGCTGCTAGGGGACACACTGGTCACCAGTCAGCAGGGGGCTAGCAATGATACTAGGCATCACTTCGCAAGTTTTATTTCTACCTCTTTTTGTCATCTCTCTTTTCATTACAGTTATTAATATATTTTATTTCCATTATAAAACTGTTCTTAACCAACAGGTTTTAGCTTTCCCCCCTTAGTTCTCCTCCCCACCACACTGGAAGGTGGGGAATGTAAACTAGCAGCTACATGGTGCTGGCTGGGTTTAAACCATGACACTACCACAGATACCAGACTTTCTCAGACCTTTAGTACATAACTGGACAAGAACTTTACTAATTTAGTGTTCCTCTCATCTTCAGCAATGAGAGATTTATTTGCTGATTTTAAGCTATTAAAGATAAGCCATATTTTTCTTTTCTGGATGTGATGTGCACATGTTTCTACAACTCTGACACAATCAGTTACCTTGGAAGTCACTTCATACACAGAGTTTAGCTTGCTAGTGAAAGAAACTGGCACTTTCAATGTAAAGGAAACTAGCATAAGAAGCAAGCAATAATCACAAGTACTTATTTTTATCACCTTCTGATGCATGATCTGCCTGCTCACAGAAGGGAAGCTGTATTGTGTAAGAAAAACTCTGGGAAAAGAAAAAAACACTTTCTCTGTGTTTAAAGGAACAAACACAAATGTTCCTAATCAAATCATTCCTGCAGACCTCAACATTTGCCTCTTATAAAACTAATGCCAAAATGAAGAGGCAGGACAGAAGTACCTCTTCTACTTTTCCCATAAGGTGATGGTCAAAGTTGTTTTCTCTGACGCAGATTTAGCAAAATGAAGACACATGGGGAACGGAAAATGTCCAAGTGGAAAAACGTTTGTTGTTTGGGTGGGTGTTTGGGTTTGTTTCGTTTTGGTTTCCTCCCTCTCCCCATTCAATAGTTTGCAATTACTTTTTAATGCCACTAAAGCACCCTCTCTCAAGGAAACAGAAAATAAACAGAAGTCGAGGAGGATGAGATGCCGATTTTGCAGTTTGAGATTGAGTGTGTTCAGAAACACATGCATATAATACTTCACTCCTATTTTTTGGAGGTTTTCTTGGAAATCCTAGTGAAAAAATTACATTGCATTTTTTGGTCTCTACAGTTCAAAGACTCCCTTAAAAGTAGCACCAATGAAAAACAAAAGAATGCAAGTGTTGTGATCCTCACCCTACTAGCTCTTTTGAGGTAGCTAGCTTATCCCACATGGGGGCAGTAAACAGACTTTTAACTGTTGTCCAAGAGACTACCTGCTGTAACTCAGAAAGCAGCAGCACAAAGCTTCATCACCTCCACACATGGACTTAGCCGCTACTCTCAGCCAGCTGGAACGACACTCCAAAACAGCCTTGCCCAAATAATTCTGTTCACATGGGCGAGGGAAGACCAGATGACTCATGGAGATTAACCTCATACCTCTTCTGATGAGAAGAAAGGACTCTTACCCCTGAAGCCATAACCTAATACTCTAAATTTATGATGCATACAAAGACAGCAGAAGCTTTGTTATGACACTGGAGTTTCAAAGTCTTTCTAGCTCCCACACCCTGCAATGCTTGTTTCACCTCTTTCTCAGTTGCAGGCCCCCTTTGTAGAAGCATTTCTATGCATAACACAGTTGTTTCACTATACTTTTGTTTAGCATAAGATTTACCTTGTTTTCTTCAGGCAATACCACAGTTTCACAAAGGATGTGCAGTCACTTGTTTAGAATAGCACATTCTAAAATATGTAGATAGAGGCACAGAAGCTGACTACAAGCATTCTTCCCCAACAATATGTAGCATTACGTCTGAGTAGTATTATGAGAGGATACAACAAAGTTATAATAAGCTTCAAGCCATTTTAGCAAAATTCAATGACCCTAATCATTTAGGTCTTCTGTTTAGTGTGAATGCTATCTTAACAGCATCATTCTCTTTTCAAACTCATTTTACCACAGAACATTTTATAAGAAGCAATAGTTAAGTTACAAAATTTCTTGAGACTGTATATTTACCTAATTAAAACAACAAGAAAATTTAAACAACAGAGAACATGAAGTTTTCTCAGGGAACAACCTTCCAGATACGTTTTGCTCAGACAGAATCCAGCTTCAGAAGCTATCCAGACTCAAGCTCTTCTATGTTAAGTGGGGAACTACTGCAGTGGTAGTTCATGAAGTTCATGTATTTTACTATCAAAACCAGTAGATGTTTACACACACAGTATCTTGCTCCATATTTAACTGTTGCCACATACAACCCTTGAATTTACTAAGACTGTTCAACAGCTGACATAGAAGCATGGTGTACAGAAACATAATACTTCCAAGTCAACTTGAGCCTCATCAGTTCTTAAACAGAAATCCAATAAAGGAAAAGGGTATGAAGCCATTTATCTTGCACTGAAAAGGACAGTAGCACAGTCGCTCACATGATCCCAAATCCTTCTGACCAAAATTTGTTGGGAAAAGAGTTTTAATAAAATTACATTTTTTTAAAAATGTTTTTATGTTACCACATTCCAGGCAAACCTGCAAAGATTTATTTGACTTGGTAGGTCAGAGCACCTACAAAAAAAACCTATCCGAATTAACTCTGTATTTAAGTTTCAAAGGAAAACCATGAAGCTACCTTTTTATTTCCCCCTCAGCTGTCCAAAGGGGAGTCTCCACCTCCCACACACAAAGCCACACTACACTATTTTCTCATTACTGTGGAATATTCCTTACATTCAAGATCAGAAACACACTTCAGTCCTGATCTGCAAAAGTCTTCCCTGGCCCTATCTTCATTTTCTTAAGAAGAGAACATCATCACATTCACCCTTAAGAAATGGGCTGCTCACCAGAGACTAGGATAAGGTCAAATTCATTTCCAGTTGTCATCAGAACCAGGATATGAATTAAGGTTCCACAAACATGTTAGTTGAGTAATTCACACAGCCCTCTTAAAGGTTTCTCTTCCCCTCCCCCTTCTCCCCCACTACAAGCATGGATTTATAAAAAGAGAAGCCTCCACAGGCACAACAGGTTGGATATAATGAAGCACTGTTTCTGTAGTCCTCTAGGTACCAACTTGAAAGGATGCTTTGCTAGTAGCAATGATTGGAGAACACTTCTCCAGAGACCAAAGAAAAAGTAATTCAATTTCAGCTGGTGAAAACTAGTATCTAGGAATGGCTGTTTTATAGACATTCTTTTTAGCTTCATATTACAGAAATGAATCAAGACTATATTAATTCAAGAAAAGTCTTATTACTAAAAACCAAAGAAATTCCTTGTGTTACTCACAATGAACTCCCCAAGCTTTCTGATTAACACAAAAAGCAAACAAATAGCAAGCTATTTTAATGTTTGTTGTATTTTTCCTTACTGCTTCATAAACAATGGAAAGGAGAAAATAACTGAGGTATCTTAAAAAAAGTTTGGGAACTCCAGATTAAAAAAAGATAGCAAGTAATATCCAACAAATGCTTCATTTGTAAAGTGATGCAGTGTTTCAGGTTAAGCCTGTACAGCCATGTATCTTGCATATTATCATCATCCACCTTAAAAGTGTTGCTTTCTGTTTGAAGAGAGAGGCAAAGAATGAAACTCACCTAGAGTACAGAAAAGCAGACTAAGATGTACTCAACCTCATTCCACTGAGGCAAAAGAATAGGTGATATTCCAGAGGAGGGGAGAATAAACAAACAAGCAAACAAAAAAGTAAGAAATTCCATACCCAAACACCTTTCCCTAATGTAAAGGTAAAAACAGAGTACTGCTGCAGGAGCTAAGAGCCACACTACTACATTATCTATGGGGCAGGCCAGATTAAACGTGCACTGCACGGTTAACTCACAGAAACAGTCTTCAGTTAAGTCAGATTTTGAGCAAGACCTAAACAGTGAGATTACTCCAAATACATCATGAGGAGGCACTGCTATTCACTCTACAGTAAATCAGAGGCCAAATGTTTGGTCATTATCTCAAACACTTCTGTTTGGTTTAGGGTTTTTTTCCCCTCCAGGAACCCAAATGAGATCTATTCCCTACTTTTGCACTATCTTGTACTTACTGCTGGTAGTAGAGACTGCATGTTCTGGTTGGAGTCAGCTATAGTGGCTAGGTAAACCAAGTTTGTATGCAGCATCTGCTGATATCTATCAAAATAAACAACAGCAAAATAGATCCTAAGTCATAAACACAGCAACATCAGAATTTACTTTAATTCTATACAAGTAAATAAAGTTACCTATATAAAACAAGATTCATGACCCTTGCAAGAGTACCATTATTAGGAATGAAAAGCCTTTTCCCCTCACATTTACCTATTACCCAGTCTTTCACGAGTGTGTCCACCAAATCTGTGCTTTTATCTTTTCTACATCTTCTGTTTTCTTATGACAAATCTAAAGCTGGGTGACACTGTTCTTACCTATTTCACTTCCTGCCCCAAAATAAGTCACCAAGACACAGAACGTGTCTGTGGCTGTATGGTGTCATTTCCATCACAAACACTTGGGAAAGACAGCTATTATGCCCCCAGATACATGGTATCTAGATCTATGTGAACTGTGAGCAAGAACATTTCACCAGTGCAAGCATTTCACCAGGAGGACCCTGATATTTGGAAGTTTGCTATGGAACCAATAATTTTTTTATTCTCCAGAACCACATTCTGGAGTCTCCACATCCATTCCACAGTCACAAAAATAACCCTGAAAGCAGGAACAGACTACAAATACATCACTACAGGCCAGGGATGGAGCATTCACAACCTCCCTGGGCAACCGATTCCAGTGCCTCACCACCCTAACAGGAAAGAATTTCTTCCTTATATCCAATCTAAACCTCCCCTGTTTAAGTTTGAACCCGTTACCCCTTGTCCTGTCACTACAGTCCCTAATGAAGAGTTCCTCACCAGCATCCCTATAGGCCCCCTTCAGATACTGGAAGGCTGCTATGAGGTCTCCACGCAGCCTTCTCTTCTCCAGACTAAACAGTTCCAACTTCCTCAGCCCATCTTCATATGGGAGGTGCTCCAGTCCCCTGATTGTCCTTGTGGCCCTCTCCTACTCCCAAATTACCAGTTCTCTTAGTAAGAGACTCAAGCAGTACTGTCCATCCCTACATGATTTTGCGATGTTTGAAAAGAAAACTGCCTCTTTTGCAAAGTGTAATTATGATGCAGATAAAAAAGATCATGGGTATACAGTCCCCATTTTTATAAGCATCATGTAACAAACCTGAAGTAGGCAAGCTGCAACACTGGAAAGGGACAAAAGTGATAATCATATGGCAAACAAAAATACCCCTAAATTTTAAGTTTAATATCCATAGCAATACTTTTCTGCTCTTCACAGTACGGTTCCCCTACAAGGTGAACTAAACAAACCAAGAACAGTTATCTAGACAGAAATTCACCCAGTCCACAGTAGATTTGGATTAATGTCTTACTGAGAGCATTCAGACGTCTTTCCTTTGTTCTGATAGTCCATTATACACTGAATAAGATGGTTATTTTCATCCAACATCTGAAACGATAAAGAAGTTTGGTGTAAGTTTCATGTTCTTTGTGTAAAGGAACTGAAGATAAGCTTAAATCTTGCTCCTCTTCTTAGAGCTTTTGTAAGTAGCCAAAATTGAATACTCCAAAAAGTTCTACTCAACCAATTACACACAAAACACTCTTTTGATCCCATTTCACCCCCTCCAGTTAGTTTTACAGATTTCAGTTTAAGGGTTTCTTATCACTATTGGAGCAACATTTGTGAAACTTCCCCTCTGAATACCAATGTTTGTTCTGCAACAAGTTCTCAGAAAGTTTTCCAAGTTTTGCATATTTCTGATCTCTACAAAGAATTTACTTAAAAATGTATTCCTCAAATTTTCCTTTTTCTTCTAAAGCCTGCAGATGTTCATAAATTTAATACAAAAGACACTGAAATTGTCATTGCTACAAACTGAGCTTCCCAGACAGGTCTTTTTCCAGGAAACACACTGGAAAGCTAGGCCATATTTGCATTAAGAATCTGTAATTAAGCTGCATTTTATAAGTATTCTGTATAATGGGCACAAAAGATCTATTATACTTCAGAACTGTCCAGGAATATTAACATACATGAATTAATTTTCTGACAAAACAAGAAAAAAAAAAAAAGTTGTTCTAAAATCATAGAAAGTTACAGATCTTGTGCCTTTCTATAAAAAGGTCATGAATTCAAGGTGTTTCAAGTTCCATAAAGAGGGAAAAAAAAAAAAACAGTGTTTGGTTTCCTACAGCTGCATATCCCCCCACTCATCTCTTTTGAACCATTCTCCTGCACTCTGATCAGACGAGAAGCAGCAGAACTATGGCTAATCTGAGCTACCAGCCAAGTTATCCAAGTCAAATGAACTAAAAGTGCAAGGCATCCCTGCCCATGGCAGGGGAGTTGGAACTAGATAATCATAGAATAGCTAAGGATGGAAAGGACCTCCCTCTGCCATGGGCAGGGACACTTCACACTAGACCATGTCAACCAAAGCTCCATCCATCCTGGCCTTAAACACTGCCAGGGATGGAGCATTCACCACTTCTTTGGGCAATTTGTGCCAGTGCCTCACCACACTCACAGTAAAGAACTTCTTCCTTATATCTAACCTGAACTTTCCCTGTTTAAGTTTGAACCCGTTACCCCTTGTCCTGTCACTACAGGCCGTAATGAAGAGTCCCTCCCCAGCATCCCTACAGGCTCCCTTTCAGATACTGGAAGGCTGCTAGGAGGTCTCCACGCAGCCTTCTCTTCTCCAGGCAGCCCCAACCCAACTTTCTCAGCCNTACTGGAAGGCTGCTAGGAGGTCTCCACGCAGCCTTCTCTTCTCCAGGCTGAACAGCCCCAACTTTCTCAGCCTGTCTTCATACAGGAGATGCTCCAGTCCCCGATCATTCTCGTGGCCCTCCTCTGGACTTGTTCCAACAGCTCCATGTCCTTTTTATGCTGAGGACACCAGAACTGCACACAATACTCCAGGTAAGGTCTCATGAGAGCAGGGGCAGGATCACCTCCTTTGACCTGTTGGTCACACTCCTTTTGATGCAGCCCAGAATATGGTGGGCTTTCTGGGCTGCAAGTGCACACTGAAGCCAGCTCACATTCAGTTTCTCATTCACCAACACCCCCAAGTTTTCTTCTCAAGACTGCTCTGAATCAGTTCTCCACCCAACTTGCAGCTGTGCCTGGAATTTCCCCAACCCCTTCCAATCCAAACCACCCTATGATTCTAAGAAATGGAAAAAGTTTGCATTGATTTATCCCTTTTCTTCCTCCCAGGGGAAAGCTATTCTACTCAGCTGCTGAATTTCACAAAACTAGCAGGAATCACTTCCAAGACTCTTCCCCACACAGTTGAGACTTGCCAAAATGCTCATGCTTCTATAAGGAAAGCACAAATAGTGTCATTACATCACCTTTTTTTCTCAAGGAATCCAACCTAAACAAATCCTATGCAGAAAAAAAAAAAAAAAAAAA